>PVJX010025617.1:0-26733 GCA_004027295.1 Dolichotis patagonum | reverse complement strand
CTGAAACCTGTCCCCTTTCTGCAACCAGATCTTCTAAAGGATTACACAGCCCTCCTGTTTGCTGTCATTGTTCCCCAGCAGCTGGAGAGGTACTCACTTGGGGTTAGCTAGCAAACCAGTTTAAAACCAGAAGGGCGGCATTCCCCCAGCTCAAAGAGGAGAGGGTGTGCGGGAGGGCAGAGGCCTGTTCCTCACTGGGTGGATCCAGCCTTTTCCTCACCTTCTGTGGAGGCCTAGGTTCATGCTCTGCAGACATCTTCCATTTCCAACTCTGTCCTACCCCTATGGGGGAAGTACTTAAAAAGTGCAGATTCCAGGGGCCTCTCTCAGATTATGGTTGTGTGAGTAGGGTCCAGTACTTTTGCATTTTAGAAAATACTTCTCCCGTTGGATCTCTGAACCACCCAGAGAAACACAGCTGTGGACAGAGACAGACAACTCGGTCTGGCTTCCACACAGCTGGGAAAAGCCCAAGTCTTTAGCCCAAAGCCAACTAGATCTGAATCCTGGCTTTGGCATATACCCAGCTGTGTGACATTAGGCAAGTGGCTTAACTTCTCTGGGTCTCAGTTTCCCCATCTGCAAAAGGGGAAAGAGCCAGTGTGTAATAGTGTACAGAGCACTGGCATTGAAGCCTTTTTCCTCCTGCCTTTCCAGGGAACAAGGGGCCCTGGCCTAGTTTCACCCTGTGTTTTGTAACATGTTTACTTTTTGCAGGACAATGCAAAGGATGGAAAATCGTGCTGGCTCTCCAGCTTACACGGCTGACTCACTTGGGTTGGGCTGGGGGCCAGTGAGTTCCCCCCAGCAGCCCCTTGGGACCAGAGAGGAGGCTTGGCCCTGGCAGAGGACAGGAGAGGGTCCGTGGTGACTCATGCTCTGCCTGCCCCTGAGTCATCCCAGGAAAATGTGCCTTGGGACCTCGCCCACCTGGGCCCCTGAAAGCCTACTCCAGTCTGGCCATCTTGCCCTGCCTATAGCGTAGTCCCAATTTGTTGCCACCCCAGGAAGTCTTGCTCCAGTAGCCTCATGCTGGCCCTTCCTAGATGCAGTTGTGCTCCTGTATGGTCAAGTCTGTTCTCAAAATATTGAAATAATCCCTGACTTTATTGAATAGTAGCTGCTCTAAGCCTCAGCTGCCCTGCTTCTGCCCCTGGGACCCAGCGATGGGGGTTTAACCCTCTTTTGGCTCAGCAGGGTCCTTCTGGGCTCTTCCTCAGCCACAGGCTGGAGCCCACTCTGGCCACACAAGTCACCCACCTGGCCTTGCAGACCCAGGCCTCGGCTTTCAGGCATCTTATCTCTAACCAAGTTGCTTCCAACACAGTCTGCTGCACATCCCCGGACACCTCATCTCAGGCCTGGCCCTGGGCCTCTCAGACCAGACTGCAAAGGCCGCCCATAGAGGAGGTCACCCTTTCAGGCCAGATGGAGCAGGGTGGGGCCTGGCAGACAGTGCCAGGCCTGGGATTCTTGCAGGACAAGCCCAGATCAGTTCCCATCCTCTGCTCCATGCCCAGGCTGCTGCCTCCCCACTGCCTCTCCAGCCCTGCCCAGCTCCCACTGCCCAGACCTGTGGGGCTGCATTCTAGGACCAGGACCAGGGTGTGACTGACCCTGAACTGGCCCAGGTCAGCAGGTCAGGACCCCATTTCCTCAAGAGCCTGGAGGCCTAAGTGATGGATAGGATGGGCCATGAGAGGAAGTTCACAAACCCCAACCAGATTTTAGCTTGAAGCCAAACCTGATTTGACTCCTGACTTGACTATGTTCTAGACTTTGTGATCTTGGAAGGTTGCTTAACCTCTCTGTGACTTTGGAGACATGGCTTACCCTCTCTATAAAATGGGGATAACTAGTTAAACCCCAGCTGCTCTATTTTCTAGCTGGGTCACCCTGGGCAAATGTCTTTGCCTCTCTGAACCTCAGCTTCTTGGTCCATAAAATGGGGACATGGACCTCAGCTTCACAGGGTCTTAAGGACTCAGTGCAGTAAGACAGGAAATAATGACAAATGGTAACAGTTTTGTTGCATGTTTACTGTGTGCCTAGCCCTGTGCTATGGGCTTAGCATTCTTTCTAGCTTTGTTGAGACTGCACGTGATGAAAAGCCCATTCTTACTCATATGACTTGATGAGCTCTGATGTAATCACACAGCCATGAAACTATTACCATAATGAAGGTAACAACTTTCCTGCTTCCTCTTACCAGTTTGCACTGTGGCCACTGGACTCCCAAGACACGAAATGCCTCTGAAGGCCATCTGAGAGGACTCGGGGCTCAGATTCTTGTCCTCACTGCTTGCCACCAGCAGCAGCCAGTGTGGAAGTCAGCTCAAGGTCTTGTTGAATGAATAAGAGGATCAGGGCACCATGGTTGCCCAGAGGAAGGCCAGGCAAGGGCTTCTGGTGCCTGAGCCAGAACTCGGGTGGGAGCGAAGGGCTTTGTTTCTCCAGTCATTCATTCATCCGGTAGATACTGAGCGCTTATAATGTGACAAGTCCCATTCTAGTCACTCAGGACTCCAGATCCACACACTGGCTGTGGCCCTTCAACGAGCTCGCTGCAGAGGAGGTGAGATGGGGCAAGTTTGAGGCCACATGAAGGTGACTCTTCTGTGTCCTCAAGGTCGAGCACTTCTAGCAAAGTGTGAGGTGCGCACAAAGTTGTCCTCAAGCGGGAGTCTGGGGACACTGAGGGAAGTGGTTAGACCCAAGGCTGAGGGTGATTGGGATCAGTTGAGGAAGGGGAAACCCTCGCTTGCAAGGACCTGAGGGGTCCCTTATTCTGTTCGCCTACATCAGTCATTTCCATGGCAACCAGTCTCGTCTCACCCATATTGCTTCACAGTGCCTCCTTCAGAGGGTACAGCGACGAACAATCTTATAGTCACTTTACCTCATCTGAGAAGGGGAATGAGACAGAAAGGCCAACAGCCTTTCTGTTTTAAAATGAAATAGAGCCAGGCATAGTGGTGCACACCTGTAATTCTAGCACTCTGGGAGGCTGAGGCAGGGTAACTGCAAGACTGAGCCCAGCTTGGGCAACTTCATGACTTCGGAATACCCTGTCTCAAAAAATGTAAAAAATGGGCTAGAGATGCAGTTCAGTATGACGACCCTGGATTCAATCCCTAGTACAGGGAGAAGGAGCAGGATGAAGAGGAAAAGGGAGAGCAGGAGGATGAGGAGGTGAAAGGGCAGAAATAATAAATGGCCCAAGTGCCCACTAGTGGGAGAGAGGGAAGGCATGACCCAGCCTCCACAACTGGGACAAGTGAACAGGCTGGGGAATGTGGGGGTCTGTAGGTCTGAAGGCTGAGATGTGGGCAGGGGGCTGCTGTATTTTTGCTGTTGGTGATTTGAAATGGAGCTGCCCATGTCTTTGTGAGCACGCCCTCCCTACAATGGCTCGGCCCTGCCGAGGCCCTCTGCCCATTTTCGCTGCTGAGGTCAAACATTCCTGTCTGGGACCCAGTGGCCAAGCCCCCTCCCTGGCCATTGTCTGTTACTGGCTCAGGCTTAATCCCCTGCCTGGCCAAGGGCCCCAGGGACATGAGTCAGTCCCAGTCAGCTCTGGACAGTGCTCTCTCTCCTCCTGGGCTTGGGGACCCACCCCATCCAGGCTCCCGTCCGGCCCATCCTGTCACCTGCGAAGGGCCAGGTCCCTGTGGGTGTGTTGTGGGAGTGGGTGGAGGGATGCTCTTGTGCAGAAGCTGCTGATGCCTGAAACTGCTGAGCAGGGGGGTGTGGCTAGTCACTGAAGAAGGTGGTGTGAGCTGTATGGCCTATGTCAGTAGTGGCGAACCTGTGGCACTCATGGCACAGCGAACACATAGAGGCCTCTGTCAGCACATGAGCCAAGTTGCCCCAGCAGCCAATTCAATTGCTTTTTCTAAACGAAAACCTCAGTGTTCAGGTTTAATTGCAGTGTTGGCACTGGGGGATAAATAAGTGGGTTTTGGGTTTAAGTTTGGGTACTCGGTCTCTAAAAGGTTTGCCATCGCTGGTCTATGCTGTACTTACGGAAGACATTGTGTCCTTAGGTGAATATACTTAGGTGAACGTACTCCACAGGCCCAGTTTAACTGATGCACAGTCGAGAGGCTCTGTATGTCTAGCAGCCATGGCGTCAAGAGGCTGCAGAGACAGGGAGCCTGGCCATCCTGGGCAGGGGCAGTGGGACCTCAAGCACCGAGCTCAGGATCCCTATAGTCCTTTGGATGGGCCAGGCTTTGTCCTTTGGGACCAAAGCCTCTGTCACCTGCCCAGTCCCTGATCCAAAACCATCTGGATGGGCAGAATCCCATTCTGAAATGGGATGCCTGGTTCTGTCATTGTCACAGGCTCCCTGCGTGCACCACTGAGGAAGGGTTCACAAGGTGGAGGGAGGGATCCCTTTCTCGGTCCTCCCTGTCTGTCCCAGCATGAGTTTCTGGATCCCTCTTGGGTGCATGCAGCATTGGCCTGGATCATAGATCCAGGAGCTCCCTGTCACCTCTGGGCTTTTAGTCCTCAGCCAGACCAGTGCCACAGCAGCTGCCTCCCTGCTCTCTCCTTTACTATAGTCTGTTCTCTACACAGCCGCTAGAAGCTACGGTAAAAGTCATTGGACTTTCCTCTCTCTCACATCCCAGCCAGTCCAAGTCCCTCGGCTCAAATCAAACAGACAACCCAGGAAACACCCACCCACTTCTCCCCTGTCAGCTCCCTCTGCTCATTCTGCCCTGTACACACTGATCACTTCCCAGTTCCCCAAGCATGCAGCGCATATCCTGCCTCAGGGCCTTTGCACTGGCAAATTCCATCTCTATACATCCTATCTTGATCTTGAGTCTTGAATACACATGTCCCCTTCTCAGTGAGGCCCATCAGCACCTGTCTACACTCCCTCACCTCTGTTGTCCCCAGCAGAATGCTTGGTGTAATCTGACCTATCACAGAATCGAATCCCATTACCACTTGCTACTTCTTTTCAGATTTACCTGTTGCTTTTTTTGTTGTTGTTGTTCTCCCAAGACAGAGGGACATGCTTTGCCACTGAGCTACACTCCAGCCCTTACTTTGGCCAGTTAGTCTTGCAACGTTCCTGTACCCGCCATACTGCCTGGTCCTTAGTGTATCTCTGAATGGAGCCTGGGCACAGGGAGAGAGTGTGGCAGGGGGAGCAGCTGGAGCCCAGACACTGCCCCTCCCCCCACAAGCTCAGGAGAAAGAGGGGCAGCACCCTGGGGGCTCCTGGGCTGGGCCCAGAAGGGGGCAAAGGGTGAGCAGTGAGCTCCGAGGACCAGGACCCCTTTTCCACAGTGTCTCCCTCAGCAGGATCCTGTAGGGCTTGGGTGGGCAGGACATACCGAGCCTCCATTTCTCAGTGCCCGGGTACAGTGGCTGCTGTGGTGTGCGCCCAGGATCCTTTGAGACCAGGGCACTCATTTCGCCAGCAGCTGGGAGCCCTGGCTGCTGAGGGCTCCCCACAGACCCCCGGGGTTGCTGCCTTACCCTGGGCCTGTTCTCTGCCAGTAACTGGGTACCCAGGCTGCAGGGCCTGTCCCTTGTCCCTTTGCCTCAGCTCCAGCGGGGACTGCAGGGCCTGGCTCCCATGTTCTGCTCCAGGGTGGGCTGAGACCTCTCCCTGCAGGCAGTTGGAGCCACCACAGACGAAGGGCAGAAAGGGGATCCTGCACAGTCTCCAGAAGCTTCACCCAGGGAGACCAACTTTAGGTCTGTGACCTCTGGAAATTTGAGACACAAGTTTGTGGTTGCCCCCAGGACCAGTAGAGGGCTTACTGTACTATTCAGGAGCTGTCTGCACCATCAGGGTGACAAGGGACAGAATAGGGTCCAGGAGAAGAGGAGTAGGGCCTGGGGAGTGGGTCTGTGCTCCTACTCTCTGCCCCTGACCTTGAAGAGCCTAGAGGCAAATGGGTGATCCCACCCCTATGGAGACCCACAACCCCCGCACGCTCTGCTCTGCACTTCTTGGGACATCTTTAAAACCCAAGAGAAGTGGGAGGGTCAGATTTGGAACAGACAGGACATAGCTAGAAGAGTAGTCAGAACTGTTCACCAGCCTCCCTGTCCAACTCCGGGCTCCTCCCTGGCAGATGTCCCTGTCCCAGTCCCCTCCCCATTTTCCAGATACTTTTACCCACCCATGAAAGAAAGCAGTGCTGTCCACCTAAATCTTGTCCACAGGAGCAGCATGAACAGAATGTGGCCCATCTGCCTAGGGAACTACTAGCCACCGCAGGGCTGAGAGCCAAGGGCTAAGCATATGGCATTTGCCTGGAATGCCCACTAGAGTCGCTCAGTCCCTCCTGGCAGGCCTCCATCTGGGGAGCCACAATCCTATAGCATTTATGAAAGGCTTCAGGTGATCTCCGGGAGCCCACAGGACAGTGACACCATTAACCTTGTTGTAGACAGTATCTCCAGTGTGACTTTTGTCTATCAAAGTGAAATATCTATGACAAGATTTACCATGGAACCATGTTGAGAGCATGTAGAACATCACAGTTTCCTGCAACTGCCACTGATACCTATCTCCAGAACACTGCTGCTCTGTTCAATGGGGACACCATGTTCATCAGTCACGTCCGTGTGTCCCACATCCAGCCCTGGCAAACACCCTTCCACTTGCTGTCTCTAGGACTTAAGAACCTGATGTGAGTGGAACCCAGCAGCACTCGTCCCTTTGCAGCAGGTCTTTCACTCAGCACGGTGTCCTCTGGTTTGCCCCCCCTGGTAGTGAGTGTGTCAGTGATTCCTGAGACTGGACAGTATTTATGCTACCCCATTTTAGAGGAGGGGACCCTGTGACCAGACAGTTGGGAATAACAGCAAGAATGCACACCAGATACCCACCTCGGAGCCTCCCCTACCCCACGATACCACACCAACTCCCCCAAGCTTCAGTTGCTTTGCGTTCTCTCCACACCCAGGGCTCCTCTGCTTTGCAAGGCCTGGCCTTTTACTTCCTGTTGGATGTGACCTTTAGACCATGGGCAGGTGGCATGGTGGAACCTGGTGGGTCAGACTTCCCTAGATTCAGCCTTTGAACACTCAAGGCTGCCCAATGACCAGGATCACTGCCCAGAGTTCTGCAGTTAATAACCTGCACATCTGTACACCACCAGCCCTGCTTGATGACCCTGAAGTTTCCCAAATCCAGGAGGCCTCTGGACTATGCTCTGAGAGCTGAGCAGAAAGGGCACAGTTTAGAGACAGCTGTGGACAGATGAAATGAGTAGCCATGGGGGCTGAGGAGGCAGGAAGGAGGACCAGTGGCTCACTGGGCATGGGTATCCATCTACTCTGAAACTACACACTGGTGGTGACTGCACAACCTCATGAATATACTAACAACTACTGAACTGCACACTACGGGATGGTTAGAATGGTAATTCTTATGAGTGCTTGACTACAGTAAGATGGGGGAGCAGGCATGGTGACACATGCTCAAAATCCTAGCACTCTGGGAAGCTAAGGCTGGAGGATCGCAAGCTGGAGCCCACTTGAGTAATTTAGTGATTTAGCAAGACCTTGTTGCAAAACCTAAACACAAAATAAAAAAGGACTGAGGATATAGCTTTGTGCAAAGGCCTGGGTTGTCACTAGCACTGGAACGCAAAACGGTAGGAGGACTCACTCTGTTTGGCCCAGTCTTTCCAGCCTCAGCACTGTCTCAGGGATCTCATGTAGCCAAGGTGCAGACCAAGGGCCATTCCTGTCTCCCAAGGGGCCGAGTCTTGACCTTTTGGCTCCTGCCCCACTCCTAACTTTCCTGTTCTTGGGGCCACACCGAGCATCCAACTGAGGACATCTCTCTGCAGGATGCCCCGTAGGGTGTCAAATCTGGATTGGGTCCAGTGTTTTAATCAAATAATATGTTCCTAATGGTTGAATTTCCTGTGGCAGTGGCCCATCTGCTGGGAAGGCATTCAAAGATTTGGGGTGGTTTGTAGGATTGCCCAAGCCCGCCTCCTCACAAGGCAGCTTTGGCTAGCCTGTTCTCATAGGGCAGGGCTGAAGATTGTGCCTTGAGTTTGACTCCAAGCCCCAGCATCCCTGGGGGACCAGGCCATCCTTCTAGGACCTCCCCATCTGGGCCCAGGGTGCCCAGATGGCCTGCAGCTGGGCTTGAAAATCACATCCTCTGGGCACTTCAGCTGCATCCATAACGAGAGAAGACTTTCTACCAAGTTCTTTTCATAATTTACAGGACTTGTTTTGAGGATTAAATGTATTAATGTTTGTAAATCTTTAGAATGGTGCCTGAATTTTAAGTGCAGAGTGGAGTGCTTTGCTGGGTCTATCTCCCTGCTAAACAAAAACCAAGAAAAGAAAGAAGAAGCAAGAGGGAAGAAGGGAAGGAGAGAAGAAAAGGGAAAAAACAAAAATAGGGAGTGGGAATAGTAAGTAGTAGAACATGACTAAGAATAAGTGACACGTGGTAGGTGGTGGTGATATTAATTCCCTTCTCTTGGGCGGAAGAAAGAGGGAGCAAAGCTTTCACTCTCCTTGGGGCCTCAATTTTTGCACTGAGCTGTGTGTCAAGGCATTGCACACCCTTTCCCCCACGCAGTCACATCCTCCCTCAAGGTGAGGCAGAGCGAGGAGGCGCTGACTTACTTTTTTTACTGGCAACATCAGCTAACACTATTGGTGTTCATTGTGTGCATTGCGGTGACGCCCAGGTGGAGCTGCGAGCTCCTTGTTGAACTCGATCAAGGCCGGAAATCCCAGGACTCTAGGACCTTTAACATTCCGGCGCAGTGGGATTCCAGAAACTGTAGGTTGTCCTTTGCTGCCACCTTGTGGCTGAAATGGAAGCTTTACATCCCATTTCCATCATAAACCAGAACTCAGACGGTGCCCGAGGAGCTAGTTACCCGCTTTCAGGTCCTCAGTAAAATCCTGCGAATACATCAGCAAAGAAGACAGCCACCTTTTTGCCCTCAGTCACGGTCTGTGGAGAAGGAATGCCAGAAATCCACACACATATGAAAGTGAGCGCAGGGCTTAGAGTGTGATGCAGGCTGAGGGTGGAGGAGAACAGGAGCGGATTACTGGAAGGTGCAGTGATATATTTGCGACCAGAGGCCCATGTCTTTGGCCCCTGCTCATGGGCACGAGTGTCTGTCTGATTCCCCATGGGTGAGGTTGAGTTCACAGAGGCCTGGCACAAAGTGTGCGCTTGCAAACAAAGGTTGCGTGAATGAGGACTTGGTTAAAAATTCTATCCAGAGCCCGCTCCCTGGCGCCAGTAGGCCAAATAGCTGAGGAGTGGAAGAAAGGCGGTTATAGGAAGGAAGCGCTCCCAGCCACCGCCCCGCGCCGCGACCCTGCGAGGGCTGGAATGAATTGGGTACGACTCAAACTGAGGGTGATGGGCAAATGTCATCCTCCTTCACTGTTCTGGCTACTTGAACCCCTTCCTTGCTTAAACACCTTTTCATCTCACATACTGAGTTTGCCTTATTTATTTAATGTCTGTGTCCCCCACTGTAATGTAAACTCCATGGGGAGAGGACATTTGTCTGGTGTACTTTTTGTTGACTCTCCAACTGTGAAGGAGTCCTGACACCAAAGGGACGCTCGGTAAAAGTGTGCAGAGTAAATGAATGATTCACGAGAGGGGTGCTGGGGCAGAACAACGACAGGCTCTGGGGAGTGGCCAGGGGAGGAGTGGACACAAACTCCGGTGCAGCGGGTCGAGACCAAATTAATCCCAGCCAGCAAAAACGTGTGCTGCACGGAAGTAGACCGGAAATTGTTCTGGGAGGGGCAGGGTCCGTGGGGCGCAAAGTGTGCCTGGGTGGGGCCAGCCTAGTGCTAAGTGTGGGAATTGAGCTCTTCTCCAGGCTGGTTGCCAGTATAGGGGCGGGGTCGTGTGGAAGTGTGGCCAATCTGGATTAAGGGCAGAGTTGGAGGCGGAGTCAAATAACGCATGTAAATCAAGGGGCGGAACTAAATTTGGGGCGGAATTAGAGCAGGGCGGGACCAGTGGGGGCTGCAAACTAGAGTTGGGCGTGGCCGTAGCAGGCGTCATGGGCGTGGCCAGGCCGGGGCGGCGCCAGGCCGAGGTCTCCGCTGTCCCGGGTACTGGAGCGCTCCAAGCTCGGCGAGTCTCAGTCCCACCTTCGAGTCTCTCCCTTGCTGGCTGGCCACACTGTGTGCAGGGCCCAACGCCTCACGCCAGGCTGCCGCGGTCATACTCTTCCCCTAGAGTTTCGCTCCGGCCAGGCAACTGCTGGGGTTGCTCCAAGTTCAGCCCCCGGACCAGGTGAGAGCCCAGGATCCCCAGTGGCTTCTAGGGCAAAGGTGAGAGGAGCTGCTGGGGGCCTGTGTCTGCATTTAGTGTGCATGCTTCTGTGTGTGTGCGTGCATGCGTGTTTGCTTGGGTGTATGTGAATGTCTGTATACAACATAGGAACTCTGTGTGTGCGTGGAGTTGGGTAGGTATGTGCTTTAGTAAGTTGGGTGTGGGTGCAAAGTTGTGTATGTGCAAGGGCGGTCATGTGCGGGTGGAGTATCGTGCACGTGTGCATGCATGTGCCAGAGACAGTGCAGGTGAAATTGGTGAAGACTGTGTGTCTGGGTGTCTTGGAAGAAAATGGGAGACCAGGCACAAGGATATTTGGGGGGGCTTTGGGTCAAGAATCTTTGGCAAGCTGCAGGGCACGTATGTGAAGAGTATGTGGGAGTGTAAGAACTGCAATTGTGTGTGTTTTCTTGTTGGCATGGTGAGGGTAGTTCTGGGGTCCTCATGGTGAAGGGGTGGTAATAGAGGGATGTGTGGGGTGGTATCTGCTCTTGGAGGGGTGAATGTAGTCTGGGGCAGAGGGCTAGTTTTGTGGACAGAACTAGTCTCTGAGGTCTGGCTTGAAGTAGTCTGGGGACCACATTAGCCTTTCTCTTTGAGTGCTGGGCTGGGGCAAAGTGTGAGTGTGGCCAAGGGGCTGGGTTTGCCCTTGCACCCTTGGGCAGGGTTCCTGCTTCGTGAGGGTGGAGCTGTAACCTCACCAGTCACCCCTCACCACAGGCTCTGTGCTTAGCCCTGCCTGAGTGCCTTTGGAGCAAGAACATGGTGCAGAAATACCAGTCTCCTATTCGTGTCTACAAGTATCCGTTTGAGCTGGTTATGGCGGTGAGTGCCCCCTCATCCTCGGACCCCCTTATGTGATGGTTGGAGGGACTCAGGTTGGCTATGGTGGGAAGGAGAGGGACCCCTCTATGGCTCCCCTGCCTGGCTGTCCCCTCCCACTTTTACAGAACTTCTGGGATCTCTGACTAGTGACCTCATGTCCTCCCCTTGTTGAACCTGTCTCTCCCTCAGGCTCTGCCAGAAAATAAGGAGATCAGCAGCTGGGCTACTGGTGCCATAATAACAATAGCAATGATGATGATGATGATGATGATGATGATGATGTGATAGCTGACATTCATTGAATGTTTACAGCTCTAAGTCTTCACATATGATGTTTCCTTCATTAGTCCTGTTTTACCTCAGGCTTGTCCAGATGGAGAGGTGACACTAAGTTCTGTACCTCGAGAGAGATGGAGTCAGGGCTCAAAGACTCAGCTTTAACCCTGAGACACTCAGAGTCCTCTTTCTGCTCACAACTCCCCCTTCTCCTTCAAGGAAGTTGGGATGGGAGAAGAGAGGGGTGAGCTTGTAGGAAGGGTCTGGGCACAGGGCTGCTCAGGGTAGACTCAGAGTAACTTTTCAACATATCAGTGCTGTGTGGCAAGTTAGTTGAATCTGAAATTGGACCAAGTTCTTGGTCTCTTGCACTAGTGGTCTTTGCACTTGCACAGGCAGACTGGGAATTCCTTCTTAGCGCCATTATTCTGCCTCTTGGAATTTTCCTTTCATGCTTGGGAAAATGTGGAGCACTGTTGTGGGATTGTAGTGAGGAGTAAGCAAGGTAATTCACATGCCTGTCACACAGTAGGTACCCACCTTGTACAGCAGTCTCTGTATCACACAAGATCTTATAAATTAGTATATTGAAAGTGTCAGAATCTACCTCTGTCTGCTCCACTCCACGTCAGCACTTTCATGTCAGTTGGTGGCTTTGTGTGCGTGTGTGTGTCCTGTGTGACCCTACTGAATGCATCTACATGTATATGTATTTATAGTTGGACAATGAATTAAAAGACACCACAAAAATAATCTGTATGTGTTGTTCTGTGACATGCAATAGGTCTCAGGATAGCACAAAGTCAGGGACGGGCCTGGGTCATATCCCAGCTCCACAATTGACTAGTTGGGTGGCCTTTGGGAAAGTCACTTAACCTCTATGAGCTTCAACTTCCCATCTTTAAAATGATGATCACTTGGTTCCCAAATCCTGACAATATCTATGTGGAGGAAATGAATCAATTTATACCAAATTCCTAGTACAGGGTGTGACGCAGATGAAATGCTTTATCAGTCTGGCTACTGCTGTTAGTAATGCCTGAGGCACTGACTCCCTTCTGTGTGGTGGGGGATAGGACTCAGTGGGTGGTGAAGAGACCTGGCCATATGGTATCAGAAGATCTAGGTCCTTGATGCACTGCCGTGTGTCCTTGAAAAGTCACTGAACTTCTCTGAGCCTCAGTTTCTTTATTATTGTGTGTAATGGGGATGGTTATACACACTTCCTGTGATTGTCATGAGGATTAAAAGTGACTGTGTGTGTGTGTGTGTGTGTGTTGCCTAGCACAGGGCCCAGTCCATAACCATGCAGACAATAAACGATAGATAAATATAAATAATGATCGTTGGTCTATGGCTCCTGACAGCTCTCATATTTTGAGACTTGAGGATTTATTCATTCATTCAACAGAAGAGAGAATCTGTTCTCACCTTCTGGAATGATGCAGGGACCCATGTTTCTTGGCTATGAAGCTAGACACATAACTGTAGAATGGAAAATCAACTATTACATGGGTTTAATAAATCTAAACTTAAAAATGCTTACAGCCATTGCACCTTAAAACACAACATGCCCAAAATGCAGCACTTCAGACTGTATCAGTAGGGCTAGTGGCACACTAGCTTTGCCCTCATTGGAGTGTATGAAACATACTTTGTAAGCTGTGTATTTGTAATTAAGGGCAGGGCTTAGTTTATTTCCTAACTGTGAACAGTCTCTAGGTATTAAAGTACAGCTGCCTGTGGGTAGAGTAAAAGACAAACTAGATTTCAAATACTTATTATCTCTACCTGTGTTAATTTAAGTTACTCATATATTTTAAAAGGTTTGTCACAGCCATGCCATCCTATCTTCTATGCAGTCCTTGCGGTCCTGAGCCAAGCACAGCAACACCTCCAACAAAGCCACTTTACCGACTATTTACAAAACGTTATTGTCCCCAAAATAGCTGCATAACTCCACATAACTTGTGGCTGTGTAGGCATAAAGGGATTTTCTTCACTTAATGTCCCCTTTGTTTCCCAGCTAAACACTTGCTCTCAGTGTCGGTCAGATGCTGGGAGGTTTACAGATGAACTCAGCTGTTTTTACTGAGTGAGCAGTAGAGGAAATGGCCCTTTGGTTTTGTTGAACAAAACTGACCAGAGAATTGAAATTCCTCTCACTTCTTCAAAAGTTCACACAAATGACTCAAGGTTAATCTTTTAAAATTATTTTTTCTCTTTCTCTTTTAAACAGTATTTAATTGAATCAATGGCCTCGATCTCTAAATCCCTGCCAAATTTCCTGTTGCAGGGTGGGACTGGGCATCTGCCTTCTTTCCTGACAGCATTCTGAATTCCTGAAGTCAGACCATGGGCTACTATTATTTGGAGGATACAATCTAGACAACAGAGGGACATGAAGCACCCAAGGCTGGGGAGGGTCCTTCTCTCTTTGAATGACAGGTCCAAGAATTGTAGGGGTGGGGAAGGGCTAAGGTGGGGCATTGTCTATGTGGGTTCTAGATTATTTGTCTTCCAAATGGGTACTGGTTACAGTGTCAGTCCCCCAACCCTGCCAGTGTTGGGTCCCTGCCCCAACCCACTGCACTTTCTGAAATTCCTCTGAGCCTCAGTTTCTCACCTGGAATATGGACTTAAGAAAGGCAGTTGGTGGGGAGCAGAGAGAGTTGAAGTGAAGATTAAATCCAGGATGTAGGTGCTTGAAACTGTCTTCTTATACTATCAGAACTCCTGAAATACTGCTTGGGTTGATTTTATTTATTTGTAGAGTTTTTGACCTGGAAGTCACATATCATACATTTCTTACATGTAAAGGATGTTCACAGGCAATGGTTTTTATTTTTATTTTGGTACGGGGGATCGAACTCAAGACCTCATGCTTGCAAAGCAGGCGCTTATCCTGCTGAGCTAAATCCCCAGCCCCAGGCAATGGTTTTTAGTAGTCTCTCTGTTTGTTTCTCTCTCTGTCTCTTTCTCTGTCACTCTCTGTCTCTCTCTGTTTCCTTCTTTCTTTCTCTATGCTTATGATTGAACCCAGGGCCTCATGCATGCTAAGCATGTGCTATACTCCTGAGTTACACTCAGTCCTTAGAACAGTGGTGGTGAACCTATGGAATGCATGCTGCATTGGGCTGTTTGTATCATTGAAAGCTCTAAATGGTTTGCTATCATGGTGGTAGACCATTTTTATCACTCTTCAAAAAAAGCACCATTCCATACCCTTTAGCCATCATCTCCTAACCTCACCTGTCACTCCACACCCCATACAACAACTTACGTACTTTCTGTCTCTATGAATTTGCCTTTTCTTTTTTCTTTTTATTTTGGTACCAGAAGTTGAACTTAGGGCCTTGCGCTTGCCAGGCAAGTGCTATGCAGCTGAGCTACATTGATGGCTGAATTTGCCTTTTCTGCAAATGGCATCTTATAATTTGTGGTCATTTTTGTCTAGCTTCTCTCACTTAATATATTAAAAAAACCACTTTGTTCAGATATGATTGACATGCTATAAGGCTGAGTGTTTACATGTTGTTGAGTTTGAGCTTGTACCTATGAGTGTGATATTTTCAAGGCTCATCCATATGGTAGCATGTTTAGGTACTGCATTCCTTTTAATGGTCAAATAATATTTAATTGTGTGAATTATTACATTTTGTTTATCTGTTTATTAGTTGGTAGACATGTAAAGTGTTTCCAGTTTTGGCTTATTATGAATAATGCTGCTGTAAAATATGCACAAGTGTTTGTGTGCATATATTCCTTCCAAAGACATCTCTGCTGTTCATGGTGGTGGGTTTGGGGTGGATTTATGTGGTCTATTTTATTTTTTTGGTACTGAGAATTGAACTCATGACCTCGCACTTGTCAGGCCGGTGCTATGCTGCTGAGCTATGTACCTGGCCCTCTGCAGTCTATTTTAAATTGTATTCAGCAGACTAATCTATAGTAATTACTTGGTCTGAGAGAGTATTCTGAGTCCATTTGGATTTTTTCTCCTGGTAATAGGGGAAAGTTTTCAAAAAATTTTTTTTTAATTTTTGAATTTTGAGACAGAGTCTTGCTAAATTGCTCAGGCTGGACTTGAACTTGGTGATCTTCTGCCTCAGCCTCCCAAGTAGCTGGGTTTACAGGCCTGTGCCAATAGGTCTGTCTATAAAGACACTCTAATGATTTCATTTTAGCCTGATTACTTCTATAAAGACCCTGTGTCCAAATAAAGTCACATTTGCAGATATACTGGGTTAGGATATCAACGTATCTGTTTTAGGGAAATAGATTCAGCCTGTCACACTCAGAAACTAGCAGATCAGGTATTGGAACTTAGACAATCTGACCCCACAGACTGAGCTCACAGCCAGATACTTGAGATTCTGATTCTGACATTCCTGAGACATTTGGGTAACAGCCTGGGCAGAGAGGCTTCAGAAATGGCCTGGTCCTCTGTTGTATAGCTGTTACTCCTGGAGCCTTATAGAGCTCAAATGCCCTATGGCTTCAGGTCACCTGTGATTCTCAAAGCCAAAGAAGGAAGTTGGTTAGGAGTAGCATTTCTTAAAGGGGAGGCTTTTCATTGGAGGAAGGTTAAGGGGCGACTCTGTCATTTAGCGATTAAGTGTTAAAATATTTAAAGACCTGGTCTTTTTGTACTGATAAACAATGTGTAATTTAGCAAATGGGTGTTCAACAGTAGCAGCCTGAAAAGGGAAATTCTTGCAGGCCAGGCCAAAAGCAGTTATAGTTGGAATGGTTGTCATGGAGGTAGTTCTAATAAAGCGGCAGAGGCCTTATTTAAGTGAGTTTAAATTAGTTCCCTGGGGCCATCCTCCGATCCCATTCCTATTAGATTAAGGTAGGCAACCTGATCTACCTCGATGTGCTCTGATTTGGGCTGGTGTAACAAAGGAGATCCCTTGCCCAGCAGACTTTCTGATTTCTAAGGGCCCTGAAATAAACTGAAGGCTCCATTCATTAGCTTCTGCGTGCATTAATTCATGCACTTGCGTACTTATTTTCTTTTGTGAGTCAAGGCCTGCATTAGGTCCAGGGGACCTCAAGCCTTTGAGGGAGAGCATTTAATGAAGTGCATCACTGTTAATTTGGTTGTACCATTGTTTACATGGGTCTTTTCATTAGAGAAAACTCCAGGAAAGTGGGGCTGTGTCCGTCTTGTTATCTAATTCTCTTGACATGGTTAACCTTTGCAGGAGCATAGAGAAAGGCCCTTTGGAAGCCACTGGATGTCATTTAAGACAGCTAAAGGAGGGAAGGCTTGGGCTGCAGATTGGGACTCATCTCTCAGAGAAATGGATGCGTTGGATGCCAGGGTGAGCCAGAAAGTGGTTGGAAGGCGTTGGTAGAGGCTGTGGGGAAAGGACTTTATTCATCTTGTCAAGGGCTCTGGGAGGTTTGGAAGACTTTAAGCAGGGAGGTACCAGGGTCAGTTTGGGGGTTTAGGAGAATGGAGTGGTTTCCATTCTGAAAGTCAGGAGAACATTGGGAAGCAAAGGGCCCAAGGATTTCCCAAGACTCTTGGGGAATCTAAAGTAGCATTTCGCTCTGAGCAAGATCCTGACCTACCTCGCTGATGTCAAGCTGCTCTGGCTGGTCTTGCTGACTCAATGTCCTGCCCTAAGCCATCAGGGGAAGTGCCACTGACCCTGGAAGTCCCTGGCCCAATCCCAACATGTGTGACTCTGCAGCAGGTCTGTGTGCAGATGCTGGGGACAGGTGGCGGGGTGTGACATATTCTCTAGGTGCAGAGAGGCATGGCGTTCTGATGCTGTGTCCCCTGGCTAGCTGTGTATCTTACTGTAGCTGCAGGTCCAGAACCTTGTCAAAAACAGGTTGTGATACAGCTGGGCATGGTGGCATACACTGTAATCAAGCTACTGGGGAGGTTAAGGCAGGAGGATCATAAATTTAGGGTCAGCCTGAGCAACGTAGTGAGACTCTGTCTCAAAAAAGCAACTAAGCAAACAAACAAAAACAGGATGACTGTCAACTTGATTGGCTTGAGAGATGCCTAGGAGATTAGAGAAATACAGTTCTGAAAGTGTCTGGGTGATCATGGCAGTGTGACCTTGGAGACTTTATTTGGTCTCTGGTCTCTTCCTCTCTGGCTTTTCCCCTGCTCTCTGCTTCTGGGCTGCCAGGGGCTGAACAGCTTTCCTCCCCTGTGCCCTCCAGCATGAGTTTCTGCCTTGGAACCAGCTGACATGGACTGAAATCTTTGAGACCACGAGCCAAAAGATATCTCCTCTCTCTTTCTCTCTCTCTCTCTCTCTCTCTCTCTCTCTCTCTCTCTCTCTCTCTCTTTTTGGTACCTGGAATTGAACTCATGACCTTGAGCTTGCCAGGAAGGTGCTGTGCCACTGAAGTATATCCTCGACCCTACCTCACCTCTTTTAAGTTGCAAATGTCAGATATTTTGTCCCAGTAACAGAAAAGTGGCTTAACACACAGGCAAAACTCTTCCTGTCTGTCTTGCTCATGTCTGATCCACTGGGGATGCACCTGTTATGACAACAGAGGAGGTGTACTCAGGCATTCACTCCCCTGCCAGAGGAGTAGCTCCCAGAAGTCAGCTTTCTGCAGGTGCACTGTGGACAGCAATAGATAGGCCCAGAATATTCTCTGGGCTGTAGGTATAGATATAAGGCAGTCCGTCAGAGACCAAAGTTCCAGTTCCCTTTATTTTAACTATAGAGATGAAGATAGGTTCAGTTTTCTTTTTCTTTCTCTAGCACCTGCTTATCACTCCTCCTTCCCTTCATCCCTTCCTTCCATCTTTTTTTTTTTTTTTTGTACTGGGGATCGAACTCATGACCTCGCACTTGCAAAGCAGGCACTTATGCCACTGAGCTAAATCCCTGGCCCACTTCCTCCCATTTTGGCCGAGACATTCAATGGTTGATTGTGTCTGCAGCTCAGGTGTCGTGCAGTCAACAGGGAATTCAGTGATGAATGAAGTAGACACAGAAACCATGGCTACAAACTACAGACATAGTCCATTTCAGTTCATGACCAATGCATCTCACAGATGATTGACTTTGCTTTGCTTTTCTTTTTTTACTGTGGTAAAATACCCATAATTTAAAACTTTCCATTGTAACTATTCTGATCTGCTACTAGTGGCTGTAGGTACATTCACATAGCTGTGTCATCATCACCACCATCCTTCTCCAGAACCCTTTCTCACCTTAACTGAAACTCTGTGCTCATTAAACATTATCTTCTCTTCTTCCCTTGTTTCTGGTAAAAGCACCATTTTACTTTCCATCTCTACAGGTTTAGCAATTTTAGGTGCTTTGTGTAAGTGGAATCATACCACATTCTGCCCTTTGTGTCTGGTTTATTTCTTGGGGCACCATGTCTTCATGGTTCATCCATGTTGTGGTAGGTGTTACTACTTTGTTCTTGTTTATGGCGGAGTAACATTTCGCTCTGTGTTCTGTGCATCCACTGATGGACCCTTGAGTTATTTCCTCCTTTGGGCTGCTGTGAATAGTTTGGTTATGAACATCTGTATACAAATATTTGTTCAATTGCTTATTTATTTGCTCTTGCCCATTAAAAACCTGTACTGTATGACATTTGGCACTATGCTAATAATGCACAGCATGGGTCATCTTCCTCTAATCTTTACAGTGGTCTCCTAAGCTTGTGTTCTTTTCCTCCTCTTTTTTTCTGAGGCAGCATCTCAGGGAGGTCTAGTTAAGATCAACAGCTGACAGGTGGGGCTATGTGTTCAAATATCTGTGTTCTTTCTCTGCACTCTATTCTTGCCCTCTGGCCATGTCTGCATACCCTGGCTGTGGAGGTTCTGGGTACAGTGGCAGTGGATCTTCAGCTATGGGGTGTTTGGGGACTGTGTGCTTCTAGATGCCTGCAAAAGTCAATTTAAAGGGCTTCCAGGTCATGTTACCCTTGTTCACCTTAACCTCTTCCTTTCTTCAGCAGGGAGGACTCTGTTGCCTTCAGGATGTGTGATGACATACTTAGCAAGCTCATCTGGGCACCTCTGTGGAGATCAAAGGACCTGCCCAGTGTAGTGGCACTTATTTAATTGTGGTATGACACAGATGAACCTAGAAAACATAATTCTGAGTGAAGGAAGCCAGATGCAATGGACCAAGTGTCACATGATTGCATCTCTAGGAAGTGTCCAGGACAAGGAAATGCACAGAGACAGAATGTAGATGAGTGGTCATCTGAGGGGAGGGGAGGAAATAGCGAGTGACCTCAAAAGGGTATAGGGTTTCTTTTGGAGGTGGCCAAAGTGTTCTGGAACTAGACAGTGGTGCTGGTTGTAACTTCTGAACATACCAAATAAAACACACTGAACTGTATCCTTTATTCATGTGTGTGATGTGGAGATTGAACCTAGACCTTGTACGTGCTAGGTAAGTGCTCTTCCAGTGAGCTACACCCCTAACCCTGAACTGTACACTTTAGAAGGGTGAATTATATGGTATAAGAATTGTATTTCTTTTTTGTTTCATTTTATTTTTAAGAAATTGTATTTCAGTGTAAAAGAGCTGAGGGAGTTGAGTGGACAGACACTCATCTACTCTGTGGACTCCAGGTTTGCAGGGGTCAGGAACTGACTGGGGAGACTCTTGCAGTGTATGACATGGACATGTCATGCCTGGTCATGTGGGGGTCAGTGCCCTCAGTCTGCCTGTGCCAGGGAGAAGGGAAGGTAGTGTGCTGGGTGAGATGATGGGCTAGGCTGACATTTGGATATTCTCTCTGCACACTTGGTGGAAGTTGCAGGGTAAACAGTATTCCAGCTTCCTTTGAATTTGGATGAGGAAGAGCAGGAAGGAAGGACGGAGAGGAGGAAGCATCTGCTGTCAAATGATTAGCAGAAATAGCTTTTCTGTACTTTATAGAAGCTTGTTCCTTTTTAAAATTTAAATTTATTTAACAAATGCATAAGTGAAATGGACCATGTGCCAGGTACAATTCTAAGTGCTTTATGAGCATAGACTCCTTTATTTCTGTGAGCATTTGGTGAAGTATGTTCTCTTTTTGTTACACTTTTTACAAATAAGTAGAAAACTGAGAGAGCCTGGTAATTTGCTCAAGGCCAATGCTAAGGGGGGGGAGACAGAACAGAGGTTTAAACCTAGGCCTAGAGCCCAGGTTCCTAATGGGTGTGCTCTTCTGTCATTCTGTCATCACACAAGTGTCTATTGACTGTCAGCAACATGCTAGGCATTGTGAAAGGCACTGGGGGTTCAGAGGAGTGCCTACTTCAACAGTGTGATACACCAAGGAAAGAAACAGGTATAACTGAGTGCCAGCAGGAAGGCTCTAGAACTTCTCTACTTTATAGATGTTTTTATCAGCTTTCTACTATTGTAACAGATTAATGAGATAACTAACTTTTAAAAAGAGAAAGGTTTGTGTTGGCTTATAGTTTGGAGATGTCAGTTGATGATCATTTGTCCCTGGGCAAGGCAGTACCTCATGGCAGAAGTGTGGTAGAGCAAAATCACTCATTTCGTGTCTTGGAAGTAATAGAGATGGGCAAGGTGGGCTGAGGTCCCATTAACCACTTGGAGAGTATGCCCCTTGCCAAAGACCTGAAGACCTCCACTAAGCTCCATTTCCTACAGGGTCATTATCTCCCAGTAGTGTTACACTGGAAACCCCTCCTTTAACACATGGGCCTGTAGGGGAAATTCAAGATCCAAACTACAATGAATGATAGGTGAGAAAAGGAAAGTGTTATGCCCAAGGTTATCCATCCTGGAGGTGGGTACACCTGGGCAGGAATCCAGGGCTAGTCAACTCCAGCCTCCAACCTTGATGTGCTCAGTGTTCATATAGATTGTGCAGCAAGCTGGCCCCTGTCTGCCCTACTGTGGCCCACCAGGGCAAGTTCTAGGTTTTTCTGAGTGTGCAGGCTTTGATGTCTTGGCAGAGGGGCTGTAATGGAATCCTCTTGCTGCCTGTGTCCCAGACCACGTGTCTGCTCACTGGGGAGAGGCCTAGGCCTTCTCAGCAGCAGCCAGGCAAGCTGTAGGGAAATGAGCTGCAACTGAGGCTCTTGAGCAGGGACAGAACTGGCCCCATGAGCTAGTTCCCAGCACAGGAAGGTTTTGTGAGCTACTTAATCTTGGAAGACCCTGTGATGTACCCAAGGCAAAGGGGACATGTCTGTTTAGTCTCACAACCTCACCCCCAGGTTCCCAAGGGTCATAGCAATGTCTGACCTGGACTAAAAGCAGGATAATCATTCCATAATGTAAAATGAAACAGGCAGAGTTAAAATGAATAAATGTCAAATGTGACTTAGTGTCAAGCTATCACTTGGACCTCCACTTGAATAAGGTCATGTGTATGGAATCATAGGGAGTGAATGCACTTTGATATATGTGATACGATCACTTTGTGTAGGGCCTAGGACCTGCGAGACCTCATGACAGCCCAGGGTGGTGCTTGACAAGCTTCAACAATACGTCCTTCTCCCCTCACCTTCCAGTACATTTGGCAGACATTTGGATTTTATTCAGCCAGGGTTTATTAAGTGCCTTCTCTTGGCCAGACTCAGAAAGGGAATACCAGGTGGGAAAGCTGGATCTTTGGAGGTGCTTATGATTGAATACTTGTTGGTGCTCTCCAAGGAGCAGGGTGACAGAGGACAGTCAAGGCTGGCTGAGCATGACCTGAGAGCAAAATGAACCAGGCCTCCCACCTGTATAGAAATGACACTGGTTGGAGAGCAACACAGTGCAGGAGCCTGACTACTGGAGGGTCAAATCCTGGCTTGGCCCCTCCTACTGGGCATGTCACTGAACTTCTCTGACCTTTGGCTTCTCTTGCTGTCAAATAGGGAGGATGAATATGACTGATTTCTTTCGGCTTTGGAAGGGATAGCATGAAGGGCTTGGAAGGATACCTGCCCACAATGACCCACCCCCACTGCCAGCTCCTCCTCTCACTACAGTGATGATTAGGTCTGACTGCTGAACGCTGTACAAACAACTTCTCTTGGTGCTTATCTGACCCTGTGGGTTACTTGGTAGAGGACGGTTTCCCACCCAGTGGGTCACCTGCTGTGGACGCTTATGTAGGAAAGGTCAAGGGGGTTGCCAGGGTCTGGGGTGTGGAATTGTACTGGCATTGGTAGGAGTGATCCGTCTTGCTCCTGTAGCCATTTTGCTGTGGCAGGAGGAAGGGGTCAGGGCAGCAGATGGGTTGTAAGGGCCAGTTTTGCCCAATGTCCTCTTGATCCCTCGATCTTGCACCTCCTCACCCAGAATACATGAGGTTTAAGCCAGGAGGACACCACTTACAAACTGCTGATGCTCATGAGGTGGTCCAGGTGCCCCAAGCCAGGACAGGGCGGCTGAGATTTGGGGCCTGAATCAGACAGGCTTTGTGCTGGGTAGCCTTTCTGCCTGCCTAGTCTTCGCTTGCTCATCTGTGAAATGGGAAATTTTAGTTCCATTTCATCAGGGCTTTAAGAGGTATCAGAAGGCAATTAACACTCCTTCAGGTCCAGGAAGAGCAGTGCCAGTGACCCTCTGTGCCAATCACACTTAGACACCGCAAGTGGCTGTGGGTGCACATCTTCCACGTGAGTTCCAGGGCCCCCTAGTGTGTGCATCCGTCGTCAGAGTGGGCACTGATGTCTTTCACGGTGTTGGAGTTGTGCCCCTGTTGCCGGCCTGTGTCCCCAAGGCCTATTTTGTGGGGGCTACATATTGGGTTTGCCCAAGAGAGGTTCCTTAGGACAGGAAATGAGTTGTGCAGTACTTACCCTCCTCCAGCTGTGTGTGTAGAGTCTGTGGACTGTCCCTGCTACCCGGGGCTGGGCCATGGATGCATGCTGGTATCATGCCTTGGGGTTGTGAGTTAGTGTTTCTGTGCCAAGGATGGAGTTGGGTGCAGGTGTGAGCTACACTGGGGTGAGTGGGCCATTGTCCCTCAGAGCTCCATCTTGATGCACTGCCCACCAGTGAGTCTCCTGTGACAGGAGGGCAGGTTGATAACCCTGTCAAGGAAATGAATGGGCTAAAACGAGGGAGAATAGTAGGGGACTAGCCACGTGAAGGAGAGGCAGAGAGGGTGTCAGGAAGGACTAGCTCGTAGGCCAGGAAGCCCCAGTGACTGCAGCCTGCACCCCCGCATAGTCAGTGAGTGATGGGCTCTCCAAGCATCAGGAGCAGCATGTGCAAAAGCCTGGACAAGGCTATCAAATTATGATTTCATCATTGGATTAATCTGCTGGGGAAGTTAGAGCCTCATTGCCCCCAAAACTCATCATCAACCAAGCCTTCAATGCAATGAGCCTCTTTGGGAGCATTTTGGATCCTAACCAACACAAGGTGGAAAAGGGAGATGTGACCAAACAGCCCAGGAGACAGTGCTGGATCTGCTTCTGAGCTGCCCATGAAGACAAGTCCAGCAGCTGAGTAAGGGCTTGCTGAAGGGTGTAGGACCTGGCCCAAGGGGCACTCAAATCCAGGTTCACCATCTCAGCTGAGTGATGTTGGGTAAACTAGTGAGCCTCTTTGGGCTCAGGTTTACTCATCTGTCAAATGGGGTGGACATTATTCAGAAGACTAAATGAGAGATCATATAGCTGGCAAAGTGCAGTCCACACTTGCCAGACTTGCTGCTTTGAGATTCCCTCTGGCAAGGTGAGAACTTTACCGCCCTGTTTTACAGATGAGCAAATGAAGACTCAGAGAGGGCAAGTGACTTGCCCAAAGTCACCCAGTTCAAAAGTAGCAGGGCTCAGACAAGCCTGACCAATTTGGAAACATATCCCTCTCTCACTGTTCCCTTCCTGAAAGTCTTTTCCCCTATGGGGAGGAGGAGTGGGGCTGGTGCCTGAAGAAGGGCATGAGGAGCTGTTTTTGGATCTTTCAAACCTGTGCCTGTGACCTCCTGGGTCCTGTAGCTTGGAGAAAACAAACTTTGGTCTCTTATTATGCACCAGCTCAATCTGGCTTTGTCTTCTGAACCACAAGCACCTGGGACAAGGACTATTTTCCAGGGTTGTGAAAAGGTATGGACTTGCCTGAGCTGGGAGCATGCAGAGCTGGCCCTGGAGTCAGCTGCCTACCCCAAGCTCTGTAGCAGCCTCCCCTCAGGAGAAATGCCTCTTCCTTCTGGGACACAGAATTCCTTGCTCTAACGCTAGTGGCTGTCAGAGCAACCAGTTTTGCCATCTGGCAGGAGGCAGTTCTGTTTCCCTGACCTGAGAGGAGGATGGGGCAGCTGGCCTTGTAGGGCCTGAGGCACCAAGGCCACCAAGGCACTGTTCCATCTCCTTCTCCATCTCAGCCGAAGGGTCACATCTCTCCTCCAGGAGCTGGAAGGGAAGTGGGTGGAAGTGTCTGTCCTCAGATGCCGCCACTATTTTTGGAGATTACACTGATCCTAATTCTGGGGCACGTGGGCTTGGTCAGGCTAAGAGCAGACCCCACTCAAATAACATCAGCCACTGATGCCACCAGTTCTGACCTGGTGCTTCTGGAACTGGCACAGACCCTCGCCCCTTTTTAAGATAGTTCACAGCCAAGAGTCCCTTACAGCTATTTTCACCTGCCTGTGTCCCTCCAGACTGCAGAAGGAAGCAGCTGCAGCTCAGAGCCTACATGGACCATATAGGTGGCTCGGGGGCCATACTGGCCTGGAGACTCTGGCACTGGGTCGTGGGACCTCCCCTTGTAGAGGGTGCAGTGACGTGGAACCAAGTTAACTTCCGACACTTGGTGCCAAACCTTACCTCAGACACACAGAGAAGCCATGGAGAAACAATCCCTGCCGCCCCTTCTCTGTGCCGACATCTCTCGGTCCTCATGTGGAGTGGGCACTGAGAAGTTAGGTGATTTACCCATGGTCACACAGCTCATCACAGAGGGCCAGGATTTGCACCCGGGGAGAGGGCGCTGAGTCCATGCTGCTAAACCACTCCTCATGGCTCATGAAGAGCACATTGCCAAGTATTTATATGGACAGATGCATTTAAAGTGCACTGGGATAGAGCTGGGGTGTTGTTCAGTAATAGAGCACATCCTTTGCAGTACAAAAGTTTTAAATGTTGGTGATGTCTACTTTATTTTTTCTTTTCTTTGTGCTTTTAGTGTCATAACATAACTACAAAACCACTGTCTAATTCAAAGTGATAAAGATTTATTCCTGCTGGGTGTACAGGCTCGTGTACATAATCCTGGTAGTCAGGAGGCTGAGGTAGGAGAATCTATTGAGCATTTGAGGCCAGTGGGGCTACATTAATTTTGAACCTGGACTGCATAGCAAAACCCTCTCTCTCTTTTTTTTTTTTTGGGGGGGTACCGGGATCGAACTCATGACCACATGCTTGCAAGGCAGGCGCTTATGCCGCTGAGCTAAATCCCCAACCCGCAAAACCCTCTCTCAACAAGCAAGCAAGCAAGCAAGCAAACAACAAAGATTTACTCCTGTGGTTGTTTTTTGTTTATTTGTTTCTTCTAATGCTAGAAATTGAACCCAGGAATGTGTACTTGCTAGTCAGGTGCTTTACTATTGAGTTACATCTGCATCCTACTGTGATTTCTTGTAAGATTTTACAGTTTTAGATTTTACCTGCAATATTTTGTTCCATTTTGAGTTAATTTTTGCTTATGACATGAAGTTGAAGCCATTTCCTTCCTTTGCATGTGAATATCCAGTTGTGCCAGTCACATTTGTTGAAAGATTATCTCTCCCCACTCCCCTGCCTCCCCCTACCCCCATTTAGTTGTCTTGATCCTCTTATCAAAAAACAGTTGACTTCCATGTGCATGGTGCATGCCTGTAATCCCAGCACTCAGGAGGCTGAGGTAGGAGGATCACTGTGAGTTTGAAGGTAGCTTGGGCTGCAAAGTGAGTTCAGGGCCAGCTCGAACTGCATAGTGAAACCTTGTCTGAGAAAGCCAAAACAAACAAACAAACAAACCAACCAATTGACTATAAATTTGTAGTTTTATTTCTGGATCCTCAATTCTACTCCATTGATCTACATGTCTGTTCCTCCTCCTCCTCCTCCTCCTCCTCCTCCTCCTCCTCCTTCTTCTTCTTCTTCTTCTTCTTCTTCTTCTTCTTCTTCTTCTCCTTCAGGGTTGAACTCACAACCTTGTGCTTACCAAGCAAGCGCTTGAGCAGTTGGGCTAAATTCCCAGCCCATGTCTGCTCTTCTATACACAAGTGCCACACTGCTTTGATTATTGTAACCTCATAATATAGTCTGAAATTAGGAGGTGTGGATATTCCAGTTTTATTCTTTTTCAAGATTGTTTTGTCTGTTCTAGGTTCCTTCC
>PVJX010025616.1:0-26725 GCA_004027295.1 Dolichotis patagonum | reverse complement strand
AACTGTTAACAGTCTCACTGTTTGAATGTCTACTTTACATGTTTTAACTTTGTAATTTGAACAACTATTTCCAAGAAGTCAGTATGTAATTAGTCAAGTAATAATTTCTTAGGTTTTATTGTTGTTGTACCTTTCCTTTTTTCCTTGGAATACTGTATTGTCGCTACCCTTTATTCTGTTTTATTTTGTTTTGTTTTTTTCTCTTTAAATAAAATTATTAAAAAAAAAAAAAAAAGAATTCAACCTCACCAGGTTCAGCGCCATTTCTCTTAGTTTATTCATATGCTTTGGTATCTCCAATGCAAAGGTACCTCATTCAGAGCTTTGTTTGTTTGTTTGTTTGGTACCAGGGATCAAACTCACAATCTCATACTTGCCAGGCAGGCACTTGTGCCACTGAGCTAATCCCCCAACCTGAGCTTTTTAATTTTATTTGGTGATACTAGAGATTGAACCCAGGGTTAGCATTTGTTGGAGAGTGTACACCTACATACTTGTTCAACAAGCATGAGTGCATACATGCATGCACACATATGCACAAAACTGTTTACTTTCTTGCTGTGATGCTTTATTAAAAATGTGTTAAACTCTAAATTTCATTTATTTTGAGACATTTATATTGAGCCAAACTATGCCAAAACTTATCGTGGGCCCTAAGAATTAAAAATTAAGGATATCCCCATACTTGAGAAGCTGAGGCAGGAGGATCACTGAGAGTTCTAGGCCAGCCTGGGCAACAAAGTGAGCGTAAGGCCAGCCTGAGGTTCTGTATAGCAAGAACCTGTCTCAAAAAGACCCAAAAAAACCAAAGGAACAAAACAATTAAGGACATTAAAGACTATTCAAACATGAGGAACTCAAATAATGGGAGAAACAAACATAACACAACTGGCACAAAGGCAATGACACAGAGGTGCTGGGAAGGGAGCTCGTAAATGGAGGGGAATTTTAACAGTGCACAAGCAAGCATCGTGCAGAAAAAGAATCAAACACTGGGTAGTGCCAGGGAAAAGAAACCAAAGAAGGAGGTAGATTTTGGAGCAATCAATAGATTTGGAGCAATCAATAAACACCAGAAACAGAGAAGAGTAGATTCAGAAAGAGGATGAAATAAAAATACAACAGTAAAGACTGAAAAAAATACCGAAGGACCCTGCAGTTAGAGGTTATTGACTGGCAGTCTCAGGAAGAATTACCAACAAAAGAATGCAAGATTTTAAAAAGATCCCTTTAAGGATGAGAGGAACTTGAATAGGTTTTCAAGCTGAAGGAAAGGAGTAAGAACAAAGCAAGAGGTTTGGGAGTCCAGAAACAAGTGGTATAAACGATCAAGGTGAGCAAACAGAAAGTCAATAGAAAAACTGAGCTTAAACATCCTTTCAACTAAGCCAGAGAGAAAGAGTAAGAATGAGAAGGGGAAGACAAATGTGTACATCAGGAGAGAGTTGATGGAATGACGAAGATCATTTCTTAAGCAATTCTTTCACTTATGATTTTTCATGACACATGACAAGGGGTCTGGCAAGACTAAATCATTCTCTACACTAAATCCATTTAGAAAGGTCATAAGTAAGGAACTGAATAAGATTATATACAGTTTTAGAGACAAGGCGCGTTCTATTTTTCACCAAGAACAGTGTTATATGTATTTTTTATTAGACCTGAGTGTCAATGCAGCAGGAAAATGATGTAGGCCAAAGCTGAACAGTAAAGTACCTTGCTACTCTAGGTCACTACTCAACTATCTCTGCAGCATGAAAAAAAGTCACGGGGCCAGGTATGGTAGTGCATGTCTGTAAACCCAGCACTCAGGAAGCTGAAGGAAGAGGATTGCTGTGAGTCTAAAGCCAGCCTAACCTGCATATTGAAACTCTGTCTAAAAAAAAAAAAAAAAAGGAAACAAAAAGAAAATGAAACAGAAAAAAAGTCATGGACAATATAAAAACGAATGAAAATAGCTATATGAAAATAAAACTATTTACTGATGAGTAGATTTGCTGACACATTATGTAGGCTGAGAATACTATTAAGGAAATAAAACAGTAGGAAGAAGTATGAGGGATGATGACATAGCAAGCAGAAGAGAAGCCAAAGAAATGAAATACAGTTGAACTGAAATAATTAAACTAAAGAACAAAATAAGAACAAATGCACAACTAGGGAGAAAGAAAATGTTTCCCAGTGGTAGAGTCTGTGTCTGCCACGCACAAGTCCTTGGGTTCAATCTCCAGCACACAAACAAAAGCAATGGGGAAGGAGAGAAGGAGAAGAAGAGAGAAAAGGAGAAAAAAGCAGATGAGAAAGGGGCACTAGAAAGAGACAAGTGAAAATCAAGCAGAGATAATAGGTCAATGCAAGGTAAACAAACATAGAGACAAAGGCAGCTGGTATCCTACCTAAAAGGCAAATGGCAAAAGTGAAAATGAGAGTATCCCAAAGCTGTCTGTACTGGAATTCAAATAAAGGACAAAACACAACTAGTCTTCCAATGATAATCTGGTGGTCTCTTCTAAATTATGTGTGTGCCAAAGAGACTAAGAGCTAATAAAGTAAACTACTTTCATCCTGGTCATAAATCAAACTGGCACATGTGTAATACTCTAGAGAGCAAATGAAACTTTCCATATAAGAGGATACCATTTGCCGGTCTTTTATTCATTTGTATAGATGCACGAACGTAACTTTTAAAATTTGAAATTAATGACATTAGCATCAAGAACTTAACAGTCACACTGACATTACTCATTTTAGGTTTACTCCAAAAACCAAAACAACAACAACAAAAAAAACCCCCAAAGATCAACCCTAAAAGATGCAGAAGACAACTCCAGACACACTGAGCCACTTTATCTTTGACAAAGGTGCCATACATTCATTGGAAGAAAGATATCCTCTTTAATAAAAGGTGCTGGAAAAACTGGCTGTGCATATGCCCAAAATTAAAACTGAACTCGAATCTTTCACCATGCACTAAACTAAATTCGAAATGGATAAAAGATCTAACTATTAAAAGAAAAACATTTAATCTGCTGGAAGATAGAATAGGTAAAAATGTTGAAGACACTGATATAAGCGAAGATTTTATTAACAAAACTCCAATCAGGAAGAATCACACAGAATCAACAACTGAGATCTCATCTTATTGAAAAGCTTTTTGCACAGCAAAAGAAACCATCAACACAGTGAGAAGACAATCCACAATGTGGGACAAAATGTTTGCCAATTATACCTCAAAGGGTTACTGTGGAGAACATAATAAAGAACTAAAAAAAAACAAAAAAAAAATCAGACCTCCCAAATTTAAAGACTCAATCCAAACATGGGCATCTGAGATGAATACACACTTCAAAGAAATACAAACAGCAAATAAATATATATGAAGAAATATTCAACGTCACCAGTCATTTGAGAGATGCAAATTAAAATAACACTGAGATTTTGCCTCACCCCAAAAAGAATGGCTATCCTTAAGAAATCAACCAATAAGAAATGCCGGAGGAGCTGTGGGGAAAAAGGAAGTTTTCTCCACCGTTGGTGGGAGTGCAGACTGGTGCAACTGTTGTGTAAATCAGTGTGGTGATTCCTCAAAAAACTAGACTAGAGGTCCCATTCAACCTGGCTATATACCCTTCTCAGTATCTTTACAGAAAATTAAAAACATCATACCACAGTGATATGTGTTTGTAGCAGCATAATTTGTAATAACTAGACCATGGAAATAACCTAAATGCCCATCCACTGAACAACAGGTAAAAAAAGATGTGGTATTAAAAAAAAAAAACAAAAAACAAAAGACGTGGTATTTTTACACAATGGAGTACTGCTCAGCCATAAAGAAGGATAAAGTTGAGGCTTTTATAGGTAAATGGATGCAACTAGAGACTATATTCAGGAGTGAAATAAGTACACATATATATACATCACAAGTAAAGACAGTTATACTACTAATTTCTCTTAGTTCATTGAAAAGAAAGGTTTGTGTTAATATTATTTGGACAATTAAATGTCTTATATTCTGAGTAATTAATTTAAAGATAATATGCAGTGTATTAACCATTGTTACTCTCTTATTATTTTAAAATTTTGTTTTCTCTGTAAAGTAAAAAACAAAAACAGGAGAGTTTTGAATACTATAGTAATTTTTATCTTATATTGTTTGAGATTTTCTTTTTAAACTTTTGGTTTTAAGATGAAACCCTGTACTGTAATGCTGATACAGATTAATTAGGAAATGGCTCAGCAAAACACCTTATCACACCATATAATTTCCATCACTATAGTGAAGGGTAAAAGTTGGAGTTAAAAGCTGGGTTTGTAACTTCACTTGACCGAATTATTTAAATATATCTCCTAGGTGTCTTAATAAAGAAAAATAAGATGTCACTATAAAGAAATACATAGGCTCCCTGCCACCCCAAGGCTGGTGAAGGGCAAAGGAGGCTGATGAACAGAGTTCATCAGCATAAGAGTTTCTACAAACCCAGCTGCAAGGAACTGTACCTGCTGAGATACTGCTATGTGCAGGAAATGGCTTGTATGTGGTCTCCCAATTCAGAGTGGTCAGTGCTGAACAGAACTGGCTCAAGCAGGATGTGCATGGGCTGTCTCACTGACAATGACTGACCTCCTGCTTCTAATGTGCATCCTCTACCAAATCACCTCTCCATACTCGGTACAACACAGAGAGAGAGAGCAAATACCACTGAAGCAATTATAATACAGAGTAACAGCCAGCAAGAGCTGGGGGTACTGTATGGGTTGGGGGTGTTTGTGGAAGCAGTAGCTTTTAAACAAAAGCGCTGATAAAACCTAGGTTTTATAATTTATTTTTCTTTTCTATCATAATTACATTGTAATTGGGCAATGGCTTATAAGATTTCCCAGACACGTGGCCCTGAAGCAAGGCCAGCAGATCACTGTAGCTACTGGTTTCAAACAGAAGCCTAAAGAGAATTCTTTCTGTGGTCTGTTGGCCATTTCAGAACTTTGGAAATGGAATGGTCAATTCGTCAGAAAGACATAGCAGGTGAGTATGGCAGACTTTAGGGGGGCCTGCAGGGGACAAGACCCTGGCGCCTTGGGACCTGCACCGTACGGTTGACTCAGGGTGCCGGGAGAACAAGGAACTCCTCCCCTCTCTGGGGGCGGCTGAGAGTGTGGCAGACTTTTGGTGGCCCAAAGGAGAGAGACCCTGGCACACTGGGACCTGCACCGTGCGGCTGACTCAGGGTACCAGGAGAATAAAGGAACTCCTCCCTTCTCTGGGGGCGGCTGAGAGTGTGGCAGACTTTTGGCAGCCTGAAGGAGAGAGACCCTGGTGCCTCGGGACCTGCACTGTGGGGTTGACTCGGGGTGCCCGGAGAACAAGGAACGCCTCCCCTCTCTGGGTGGTGGCTGTGAGCGTGGCAGACTTTCGGCAACCCGAAGGAGAGAGACCCTGGCGCATCGGGACCTGCACAGTGCAGTTGACTCAGGGTGCAGGGAGAACAAGAAGCTCCACCCCTCTCTGGGGCCAGCTGAGAGTGTGGCAGACTTTCGGCAGCCTGAAGGAGAGAGACCCTGGCACATTGGGACATGAACCGTGTGGCTGACTCAGGGTGCTGGGAGAACAAGGAACTCCCCCCCTCTCTGGGGGCAGCTGAGAGTGTGGTAGACTTTCGGCAGCCCAAAGGAGAGAGACCCTGGCATGTCGGGACCTGCACCGTGCAGTTGACTCGGGGTGCCGGGAGAACAAGGAACTCTTCCTGTCTCTGGGGGGTGACTGTGATCCTGCCTGCATGTGGGCTGAGAATCAGACATCTCATGTTGTCCTGTCCCCACTCTCGTGTCCTCCCTCCCCCTCCCCCCTGCCTAGCAAGTGGGAGCCAGTGAACTACACATCTTGTGAAAAGATTGGCTATGTTATTTAGTATGAGCTCTCCATATGCAAAGATAAGGACAACCATTTGGAAGAAAACAAAAGACAGTATGACAGATAGTGAAGATCTCTGGTTGTCTAGCTTTGAAATTTATGCTTTCTTATGTCCCATTCTGTTCTGTTTTGTTGTGTTTAATTTTACTCCCTTTGAAAATAAAATAAAAAAATTAAAAAAAGATTTCCCAGACACTGCAAACAAAAATGTATTGTGAAACGTCATTTTCTGTTAAAAAAGAAAATAAGAAGAAAATGTTCAACATCATCGGTCATTTGAGAAATATTGGGGGGTTTTTTTTGGTACTGGGAATTGAACTCAGGACTTCACACTTGCCAGGTAGTCACTGTGCCACTGGGCTATATCCCCGGCCCTAAGAAATGTCAATTAAAACAACACTGAGATTTCATCTGTCTCTAGAGAGAATGGTGATTAACAAATGATGGAGGGGCTTTGGAGAAAAAGGAACACTTCTCTGCTATTGGTGGGAGTGTAGACTGCTGCCACCACTGTGGAAATCAGTGTGGAGATTCTTCAGAAAATGAGATTTGCAGTTCCATTTGACCCACCTATTCCCTCCCCTTCTTGGTATCTTCCCAAAAGAATTAAAAGCATCATACCCAAAAAAAAAAAAAAAAGCATCATACCACAGCAATATATGCACAACCATGTTTACAGTGGCACAGTTTGTAATAGCTAAATCTTAGAAACGACCCAAATGCCTATCAGCTGATGAATGGATAAAGATGATGTGCTAGATATGGTGGCCCATGTCTTTAATCCCAGCACTTGGGATGCTGAGGCAGAAGGATCAGTGAGAGTTCAAGGTCAACCTGGTCTACTTTATAAGTTCAAGGCCATCCTGAACTGCATAGTAAAACCTTGTTTTAAAGGAGGAGGAAGGGCATGGTTTCTACAATGGAGTACTCCTCTGCCATAAAGGAGGACAAGGCTTGAGACATTTCTACCTAAATGAATGCACTTGAGACCAAACACCAAGTAAAATAAATTAGACACAGATGTGTAAATACTGCACTGTCCTCTGGTGTCAGACAACACAAGTGTAAGAACCAAAGTGTATAACAGACATTGTGAAACAGGAAGAAATCTTCAAATGAGAAGGGGAATTGGGAGGGGAGGGGAAAGGAAGTAAAGGAAAAGAAAAAAAAAATAAGAAAAGGAGGACAGAAAAGTACATCACATCTCCTTATGAGTATACTGAACATTTTAAAGCTATCATTCTGCTTTGTATTTCCTTGGCTTTCTACACTGAATCCAAATTATCTGAAACATGAAGACATTAACAAAATAATAAGCAAAACAAAACCAATTTTAAGACAGGCAAGGTGGAATATGGCTGTAGTCTCAGACTGCTGTTAGTTCAATTCCAGGTTGAACAACACAGTGAAACCTTATTACCCACCCCCTCCAAAAAAGCAGGGCTGGGAACATAGCTCAGTAACAGACAGGGTGTCTACTGCAGTTCAATCCCCAGCACTCAAAAACAAAATCAAAAAAACCCTCAAAGCATACTGCAAATGGCTGTTAGATAAATAGCCTGGTACCCAACACAAATAGGGAATACTGTTTTTGTTAAAACCAGTATTACTTTCACAGTGTTATGTATTACACCGAATTGATATTCTATGTTCCTTTTTTAATTTTTAAATTGAAAACCATGAAATATTTCAGAAGTATAACTATAAATGTAAATAATTTGTGTTTCCAGACACAAACAAGACCAATTCCAAAGGGATGCTTGGGATATAGCATAGTGGCACAGCGCCTGCATGGCAAGTGCAAGGTCATGAGTTTGATTCCCAGTACCAAAATAGAAAGAAAACCAAAAGAAGTAATAAAAGAATTGTTTCCTTTTATAAGTTACTAAAGAAACCTTAAGATAAAGACACTGGCAGAACCTCTGCTTTATCAGCATTTCCCAGCAGGCACAGAATACCTCTGACCCTCAGAAGCAGCAAGCTAACTAAAGGGACAGCCTTGTCCACAAGAGGAAGCTCTAACTTCTTATAGTGCACAGTTTCAAGTCAAAGAATCAGCCCAATGACAAAAACAGCATTTGCACAGACTGAGTCTTAGAAATCAAATTCTTTTCGAGTGTTCTGTTTTCTTCTGTTTGAGACAGGATCTCACTATGTAGTTTCAGGTTGGCCTTGAACTCACTATGTAGCCTTGGATGGCCTCACACTCACGGCAGTCCTCCTGACTCAGCCTCCCAAGTGCTAGGATTTCAGATGTGTACCACCACACCTGACAAAATCAATTTCTAATGAATCACAATCGGCAAAAAAACTTACACAGCTAATCAGGGAATTTGGCATGCATAAAGTAATCAATTTTAGAACCAAATTCAAATTTGCTCAAAAACCCCTTTTGCCATGTTGCTGGGTGCTGTGCACTGCAGCATATACTCTTCAAAAGAAGAACAATCCCCATAGGTTCTTCCTCAAACAAAATGTGAAACCGATTAAATTTTAAAATAACTATATAACTGCTTTTAAATTCTCCACATACAGTACTACACTCTGAATGTATTTTTTTATTTTATTTTATTTTATTTTTTAATGAGACAGGGTCTTGCAATGTAGTAAAGGTTGGCCTTGAACTTGTGATCCTACTGCCTTAACCTCCCTAGTACTTGGATTACACATGTGTGCCACCATACCTGGCTTAAAATACATATGTTCATTAATAAGAAGGCTCAGTATCATTGAGCTGTTGTCTTGTTTTATGTTTGTTTGGTTTTTCCATTTTTTTTTAGAGACAAGGTCTCACTATGTAGTTCATGTGAGCCTTGAACTCACTATGTAGCCGGCCTGGCCTTGAATTTGTTGCAATCCACCTGCTTCAGCCTCTGGAGTGCTAAAATTACTGGTGTGCACCACCATGCTCGGCTTATGTTTTGTCTTTTTTTCACCTTTGTTAAACAACTGCTTTCTATCCACAGATTTCTCCCTTTCTCCCTTAGCTCTAGGCTTCAATTTCTTCTCAGACTTATACTTACGGGCTCACTAAAAACTCAAGCTTTGTAGATCAAATGCGACAAGAATTTTCAATTGAGTATAATCAATAGTATTTCTTGACCACCGAATTATAGGAAATCCTTTATAAACTATTTTGAATAGAACATAAAAACTCATTATTTAAGCTGCTACAAATACCAAGTAATATTTTTCTGAAGTTTTAAATTACTATCCCCCAAAGCAGTATTAAAATCTCCATTCTTCTAAAATAAAACCTGCCTTAATCATGTTATTCTAGAAGGTACGTACTTCTTCTTTTTTAAAAGTCTACATGATCACTGTAGAGGATCACTGCTTGAATAAATGCATTAAGCCACAGGACATACTTCACGGATAAAAGCCCACCTCTTCTTGCATAACTGGAGTCCATATCTTTAAACTGCACCACAACAAAGTCGGAACATTTGAACAAAATGCTCTCCATTATTTCTTCACGTTTTGGGCCTGAACCGGATTCTGAACTTTTCTCATGTGCAGCATCAAGTACCAAATCGCACTAAAACAAAAAATAAACATAGACATTAAAATCATTTATAAAATAAAATCTAAAATCCTTCATTTCATCAAAGTGGTATTTCTTATATGCCTTTGGCAAAGATAATTTATCATGAGAATGTGATAATGATGCCCTTTTTTACAGAAAAGTGATCTACTATCCATTCTTTCACTCAAAACTCAAGTCTAAAGTTGGTCTTTGTCTCTATGGTCTGTCTTAAGTATAATTATAAAAAAGAGGGAAAATTAAGCACCTTATCTCTCTTCTAGCTCACAATGTTTGAAAGCAGTGAAAACATAGTAAGCACGTAAACTAAGAAATCTCTTCAGTTACCAAAAGAGTCATTAAAACAATCAGTATTTGAAACAGAAGAGCAAAATAAAATTGGCTTTAAAGACTAAGTCAGAAGCCGGGGATTTAGCTCAGCGGCACAAGCACCTGCCTTGTAAGCGCATGGTCGTAGTTCAATCCCCAGTACCAAAAAATAAATAAATAAATAAAAATAAAAGTAAAAACTAAGTCAGGGGCTGAGGATACATCTCAGTGGCATAACACCTGCCTAGCAAGCATAAGGATGTGAATTCAATTTCCAGTACAAAAAAAAAAGGAAATTAGGTAAGGCCAGACATGGTGGTGCAGGCCAGTAACCCACTACCTGGGAGGTTGAACCGAGAGGATCACTGCAAGTTCAAGTTCAGTTTGGACAAACAGGAAGTTCAAAACCAGCCCCAACTACCCAGTGAGACCCAGTCTCAAAATAGCTAAAGATCAAGCATGGAGTTGTCTGTTTGGAGACATGGTCTCACTCTGTAATTCAGGCTGACTTTGAACTCATTATGTAGCCAAGGATGGCTTTTTTTTTTTTTTTTTTTTGAGATAGGGTCTTGCTGTGTAGTTCAGGCCGCCTCAAACTCTCAGTGATCTACCTGCCTCAGCCTCCAGAGCACTGAGACTATAAGCAAGCACCACCACACCCAGCTAGCTCCAAGGCTACTTTTGAATTCATGGCAATCCTCCTGCATCAGCCTCCCAAGTTCTGGGATTATAAGGGTGCACTACTATATGTCCTGCTGGTACCAGGGATGGAACTCACGACTACATGCTTGCAAGGCAGGCGCTTTTGCTGCTGAGCTAAATCCCTAGCCCCCTGCTGGATTTTTTTTATTTTTGTTTTTGAAAGGGAGTCTCACTAAGTTGCCCAGGCTAACCTGGAACTCACAATCATTCTGGCTTTAGTCTTCTAAATGCTGACATTACAAGAATGCGCCACACCTAGCTCAAAATGTTCTTTTAGCTTACAAGAAAAACTATCACATGAATTTAACAATGACAAATATACTCAGTTCATAACTACAAATTGCTAAATCATAAATAACAAACACTACTTGAGAAAAGATATAAATATATATAACCAATTTATCTTAATGAAATAGGAAAGAGTAAAAATTACCTTAGGACTATATGTTTTAAAAACTCCTTCATATATACCTCCGTTTTTCACTTGAACTTCACATTTGGATCCCTAAAAACATACAATTAATTTTTTAAGAAACAATACCCACTGTCAGATACAAATAAATATTTTCATTTTAGATTTATAGTTCATCAGGCTAACATTCCATATTAGGTGTCCACTGACAGAATGACATAAAATTTCAAAACAAAATACTGAATTCTCAAAATTCTTCAGGAGGCTCTACTCAGAGTGTATAGTATTATTAATTTAAATATTAAAGGTAAACAATTAGATCTCTAGCACTGTAAACAAAAAACCCTTTTGACTCCATCTACTTTAGATGAAAATAATACACAAAATACAATTGACTATAAATACTATTTTATACCCTGTAGGGTTAACAAGTTTACAGTGAGTCATAACAGATCTGACAGTTACATTTTTTCTAAATTATCTTGATTAAAAAATAAATTATCAGGGGCTGGAGGTTTAGCTCAGTGGCATAAGTGCCTGCTTAGCAAATGTGAGGTCATAAGTTCAATCCCCAGCACCAAAAAATAAATAAATAAATAATCTTGATTAAATATGAATTAACAAATGTTTTGAGAATCACTCATTAACATTTTAACTTCATGAAATTATTTTATTCCATTCTCAAGGCAATTTATTCCCAATAATCTGGTAACTTACAACAACTGATGTAAGTATATGAACCATCCTCATATTTGCATAGATTCCATCAAAAGAGATCTGGAATGTTAAAATAAAATACACTATTACAAACTAATATTTCTACTTGCATACACATAAAAAGTTAACTTATTTTTACTTATGTTTAAGTCAGGTTTATAATACCTAACATGTATTAAAGATCTGATATAGTATAATCTTTTGTTTCCTTAGAGAACAGAAGTAAGATTTTTTTAAACAGTGAAATCATTCACACCAACTAAGAATGTGACTATGATTAAAACAGTAAGAAAAACTAAACTTTATACATAAGGAAAGATAAAACTATTGGGACATATGACAAACCAATGGTTAGGAAATGAGAGTTCACTCCCAAGTGACATGGATTTAGGTGCATGATGAAACTGTCCTACTGTCGTGATTATAGGATAGCTATAAATGCCTCCCCCCAAGACTCTCACAGACCTATACCCTTAAACGTATGAAATACCCTTAAACGTATGAAATACATCTTAATAAATAAAGGAGGTGGGAGGTAAGGATACACCTTTGTTCAAAAATCCTAGCTAGCTTCATTAAGCATATCTGAATCAGTATGTGTACTCAAAGAAATGCGTTTGTGATGCACACCTGTAATCCCAGCACTCAGGTGGGTGAGGCAGGAAAACTACACAAGCTGCAGGCCAGCCTGCGCTACACACAATGAGCCCAAAGCCAGCCTGAACTGCACTGCAACATGAGACCCTGCCTGTCTCAAAAAAAAAAAAAAAGAAAAAGAAAAAAAAAGAAAAGAAATTTAGTCACCATGCCAGTTCATAACATATATATATATATAATATATATATAATATATATAATATATATATATATATATATACTAAGTGTGCATTCTCCTGAAGTCAATCAGTCCAATAAAGGTAGAAACCAAAAACACTGGTCACCTCAGTTTATTATGGAATTTATGTTAACCTTATGCTCTGCATGTCCATTTTACTTTTATTAATAAAGTTCCAAAACCTAAGACCAGAAAGCCCTTACTAATGGAGAAAACCAAAAAGAATTTAAAAAGATAGCACATTAATTCAACATAAAAAAAGACAAAGAACTTTGCAAACTCAAGTCCTATTGTTAGATTTGCCTTTAAAAATTACATGAATAAATAATAAGTGATTACATGTAATAAAAATACTATTTGCAGGCAATTTTACATTTTATAGTCACCACCAAAAAACATATATAGCTAATAATTTTACACTTCATTATTATTCTGTATAAAATCTACCTCCAATAACATTCAAGGGAATTTTTTTGGCTTGGCATTTGGTCTATGGTTAGGATTCATGTTTTAGCTAACAATTTTTTTTTTTTTAGCTAACAATTTTTTGAAACAGGTAACAATGAAGTTACTCACCGTAGACTGAGGCAGTCCTTTGCTATTGCTTCGACCTCTGAAAAAAATTAAAATATTATTATTAAACTCAATGGGCCAAATAAATTAACCATTTAAAAAACTGTTTTTTCAGACAGGGTCTTACTATATAGTCCAGGCTGGCCAACACAGGCCTCAAACTCATGGTGATCTTCCTGCCCAAAACATTCTACAATTTAAAATCTCTTATAATACCATTCAAATAAAGGTATTAAACAAATCTATGGTAAGGGCTCACCTACTACTGTGGACTCTAAAAGTTACCTCTATATGGCTCTAACTGTGGTTGGCCAGCCAGAGACTCAGAACAGAGAGGGGATGTGGAAGAGCAGGAAGAATGCACACTTGGTCAAAATCAACATATTATGAGCTGGACCTAGTGGTGCATGCCTGTGACCCCATCTACCTGCTACTTTAAAGGCTGAGGGAAGATTCCAAGTTTGGCGACAACCTGAGCAATTTAACAAGACTGCTTCAATCAATCAATCAATCAGGCTTTAGATATGGCTTAGCATTCCCTAGGTTCAATTCCCAGTATCACTAAAATAGAAACAATAATTAAATGAAATAAAACTGCCTACTGAAAGAAAAAACTAACATGAAACCAAAAGCAAGTATAGAGCAAGTAAGAGCAAGTATAGAGTTCATTCCTGAGTTAGTCCATGTATTTCACTAGTCATCTGTATTTTTTCAAAGCCTCTAATAAACAGCTAATGTCTACAACTGCAGAAAAACAACTGAAAATAAGTCAAATCATTCAAAGTATTTTCACTTCTAAATAACAGGCAATTCTATTAGAATCTGGGTAACAAGTACCTTTCCTTGCCAACTCCTTTCCTTACAAGGGATGTGGTACACAAAAATTGGCTGTCAAGCATGACCCAAAAAGGTGGACTCCATTTTCAAGTGAATTTAATTACAAAGCAATACTGTCCCTTAGTAACCTGGGAAATTGGTTCCAGGGTCCCTATATATACCAAAATCCAAGAATGCTCAAGTTTTTTGAATAAAATAGTATACTATTTGCATATAACCCATGCACCTCTAGACTACCTAAAATACCTAATACAACATAAATGTATATACGCAGTTGGTATACTGTATTGCCTTAGGAGACCAACAAGAAAAAAAATTCTGGGCATATTCAATGTAGATGCACATCTTCTCCCACATATTTCTGACCCAGGGTTAAATGAATCTACACATATGGAACCTATAGAAAATGATACCTGACTATACCACCTAAGGCTTATTCTATTGGAAGTGACCTAAATAGTAACATTAATAAAGTGAATGTTCTGTATCTTATAAACATTAGTCACTTTGCTGGGCATGGTGGCCCATGCCTATAATTCCAACACTAGGAAACTGAGGCAAGAGGATCCCTGAAAATTAGAGGTTAGCCAAGGCTACATAATGAGTTTATAATTACATAATGAGACCCTGCTTCAAAAAAACTCCTAACACCGGCCTGGTGTGGTGGCGCACACCTGTAATCCCAGCCCTTGAGAGGCAGAGGCAGAAGGATCGCTGTGAGTTCAAGGCCAGCCTGAGCTACATAGTGAGTTCAAGGCCAGTGTGGGATACATAGTGAGAGTCTGTCAAAAAACAAAAACAAAAACAAAAAAACCCCAACAAATTAGTTATTTGGGAACACCAGAACTAGACTTGGTTTAATAAAGTAATCATAACACTCAAATCAAAGTTTAAAACATTTAAGAAAAACACCAGTTTAGACCCAAAAGTCTAGCACTTAAGACTTTTATCATTCCCAGCTAAGTAACACTGGTCTTAGCTCTGAGGCAAGTACTACTTTCCAACACTATCACCTTCCTAGCCTATCCTCTAAAAAATAATCGCTTAGATCAAATGACCTATAAGATTCACTTCTCTTCTCCTTCTTCTTTTTTTTTTTTGATACCAGGAATCAAACTTCGCATGCCTCGTGCTGGCCAAGCAAGTGCTATGCAGGTACTGAGCTATATCCCTGGCCCAAGATTTCTAACATTCTGATTCTGTAACTTTATTTTACGTACAGAATGCAATGACAAAAATTATTAAGCCTAAAGCATATAACTAACAATCCGTCGCTTCCAGAACTTACTGTGAATCAGACCTTATAGTAAACCTTTATATAGCAAACCTCTGCTTTGCGTTTGAGGAAACTGAGCCTCAGCAGTTAATTTTTTTTACCAAAACCATCCCTTTCCTAAACATTGGATCTCTACCGAAACCAGATTTACCTGATTTTCTTTTCAGGGTTGTGGTGCCTCTGAAACTGCATCACAAAGAATAAACTGCCTGCACACAGCAACTTCACAACTAAGCCAGAAGAATTTCCATCCTTTTTTCAAACGTCACTTGAATTACAGTTTTTCTCTTTTTCCCAGCACTGGGAATTGAACCCAAAATCTTTATATGAGCTACATCCCAGTTTCATTTTTTATTTTGACAATCTCAACTAACTTGTCCTGGCGGGGCTCGAACTTTTAATCTTCCTGCACCAGCCTACCAGAATGATGGGATAGCAGGCATATGCCACCATACCAAGCTGGTTTCCTTTTCTTTTTTTCCTCTTCTTTCTTTTTGTGTATTACTTGTAGTCTGCACCAAAAGGCTTAAAATGGTTAAATCTTTCTTAGGAGTATCCTATTCTAGCAGTTGTTGAGTTACAAAACCAGTTACAAACCTTGAACAAACAAATGCCACTAAGTGTCCTTAAACTTAAGTTGCCTCCCCCAAAAAAGCTCTTCCATAAAGTAAAACACTGTTGGGTATTGTATGATGGTGCTTGCCTATAATCCCAGCATTCTAGGAGACTGAGTTAGGAGGATCTCAAATTTAAGCTCCGCAACTTAAATCTTGGAAACAACCCAAATGCCCATCAACCAAGGAATGAGTAAAAAAGATGTGGTATTTTTATACAATGGAGTACTACTCAGCCATAAAGATGGATAAACTCGAGTCTTTTATAGATAAATGGATGCAACTACAGACCATACTTGTAAGTGAGATAAATCAGACTCACATGCGCAAACATATTATCTCCCTAGTGTGAGGTAAAAGAAATAATATACATGTATATACATATATAAAACATAGTTAAGATAAGTTATACTACTAATTTGTCTTAATTCATTGAAAAGAAAGATTTGTGCTAATATTGTTTGGACAATTAAATGCAGGTATCTTATACTCTAAAGATAAGAATACACCATGTATTAATCATTGTTACCCTCTAATTATCTTGTTTTGAAATTTTGGGGTTTTCTCTTTAAAATAAAGAAGAAATCTCAAACACACACACATACACACATGCAAAGAACTAAGAGAAATCCTCTAGTTAAAAAGTGCAATTAAAACAAAAAATGCATCAGAAGGGATCAAGAAACATTTGAAGTTATAGAAAAGGTAATTAACAAACTTGTAGATCAATATAAGATTATGCAATTCAAAGAGAAGAGACAGAATGAAAAAATAAAAGGAAATGTGCAACACCAGTGAGTCCAAATGTATATAACAGCTATGCCAGCAAGAAAGAAGTAAAAAGCAGAAGAAATGTGATAGTACCATTAAACCTACACATTCAGGAAAGATTTTTTTTTAAAAAATCTAGATGCTATTACCTGGCATGGCAGTGCAAATTTGTAGGCCCAGCTATTCAGGTGACTGAGGAAGCAGAGTACCTCAGTTCAAGAGTTCTGGACCCCATCTTAAAACAAAACACAAGGAACAGTCCAGACACATCATTATAAGTGATGATGCCTGGTTTTTTCCCCAGTGGTTCCATCAAAAACACAAACAAAATTAAGATATACACACACACACACACACACACACACACACACACACACACACATATATATATATACTATATATATATATACATACATATATATATAAAATCTAGCAATCCCATTCCTACTTATCTAAGTACAATGAATGTTCAGTGTTCAGAGACAGTTATTCATAAGAGCCCAAACTGCAAGTAACCCAAGTGTCTATTACCTGGTGAATAAACAATGGTATAGTATATTCTTAACTAGGAAGTAAGACTCAGCAATAAAATTACAAATTACTGATACGTGCTATACACAACATGGATGTTTCACAAGCACCATGCTAAGTGAAAAGAAACCAAACACAAAAAGATACATAACTTATGGTTCCAATTCTGTTTAACATTCTAGAAAGACAAATCTAGAAATACAGAGGTCAGATCGATGACTGCCAGGGTTGAGAATGAAGAGAGGACATTTATTACAAAAGCACAAGGAGATAGGCACAATGTATGGACCACTGTTGCCCCAACTGATGTGCTTTGAAATTTTGTTGTATTTTTTTTCTTCTTCTTCTTCCTTTTTCTCCTTGAAATAAAATGAATTTGGGGGAAGAAAAAAAGAAAAAAAAAAGCACAAGAAAAAACTTTATGGAATGGATCTAAATTATGATAGTGGTTACATGACAATACCCATCAAAACAGAACTATGCACTAAATAGGATGACTTTACTATATTTAAATTATACTTCAGGATATCTGACACTTCTCAAAATAAAGGTGGATCCTCAGAAGCTCCTACACACATACCTAATGATTTTTTTTTTTTGGTGGTCCTGAGGATTGCACCTAGGGTCTCACATATGATGCTAGGCAAGTGCTTACCACTGGGCTATATCCTCAGCCCCCAAAGCTGAATTTTATCATTCGTAAATTTTAAGTAAATGAACCTGATGTTTAAACAAACCTGTTATATTGTACACTTAAAATTGGTAAAGTTTGGGCTGGGTAAAAATTTAGCTCAGCAGCATAAGCGCCTGCCTTGCAAGCGCGCAGTTTGTGAGTTCGATCACAGGTACAAAAAGAAAAAAAATTGGTAAAATTTGAACCAGGTAGTGGCATATGCCTGTATTAATCCCTGCACTCAGGAGGCTAAGGCAGGAGGCTTGTTGTGAGTTGATACCAGCCTGGGCTACATAAAGTGGGCTCAAGGCCAGCCTGAACTGCACAGTGAGACCCTGTCTCAAAAAGACCAAAAAAAAAAAAAGTTTGTTATATGTATTCCAAATTATACCTCAGTAAAACTTATTTTTATTTTTAACAGATATAATGGGGAAAATCCTAACTGGGTATTAAATACTACTAGGGAGGTAATGTTATTTTTTTACACAGGTCAGTGGGTTTTTTGTTTTTGTTTCTAAGATGGAGTCTCAAACTCGAAGTGATACTTTTGCCTTAGCCTCCCAAGCACTGGGAATCCAGGAGTGTGCCAGGCCTGGCTCTCAGTGATTTTTTTTTTTTTTAACTTTCATTTTCAGCCAGGTGTGATGTAAGATTACAACTGTAATCTCAGCACTTGGGAGGCTGAGGCAGGAGGACTACAAATTTAAGTACAGGCTGGGCAACTCAATGACTTAGCAAGATTCTGTTTCAAAATACAAAATAAAAATGGATTGGGGATATAACTCAGAAGGAAGGCCCTGGGTTCAATTCCCATTGCTACCAAAAAGACAGACAGAGGAAGATTACTTAGCAACACTGATCTCCAGTTTCTTATTTGTTAAACAGAAATAATGGGAAAGGGTCACGTGTGGTGGAGCATGCCTATAACTCCAGCCCTCAGGAGGCTGAGGCAGGAGGATTGCTGAGTTCAAGGCCAGCCTGAACAGCACAGAGAAACCCTCTCTCTTAAAGACCATAATAATAATAATAATAATAATAATAATAAGGCCACAGAGCTCTTATGAGAGTCAAACATACTACTAAACAAAAGACATACATACAGATACTGCATGCATTCATTTGGTCAAGGCTTATTAACTGTATACTTTAAAATGTAGATATTACCATGTATCAATTATACTCCATATAAATTGTAAAAGAGTTTTTGGGCATTAAGGATGTAATAAAAAATTATCACTTTTTAACTTTACAATTAACAGATATTTACTCAATGAGCAAGATAAGCACTGCCTAAGCCAGCCATGGTGGCGCATAGCTGAGTACCCAGGAGACTGGGGCAGGGGGATTGCAGCAAGTCTGAGGCCAGCTTGGGTTACACAGCCAGTTCTAGGCCAGCTTGAATTACATAGTGAGACTCAAAAACAAAACAAAAACAGGAATGTTAAGAATATTCTTCCCTCTAGTCACACAGCTGGTTCTTTATTATTTAGGTTTTAATTTAGATGTCTCCCTGACTATGCCATCCAAAGAAGCTTCCCAATCACTACTACAATTACCACTTAATACATCACACTCCTTAGCATCTAAACCTTGTGTATTTACATGTTCACCTAGTTTCTATCTGTACCCACTCAACCTACATAGAACATAGACTTCACAAGGACAGGCCCTTCTCTGCCTGATATACCACTGTGTGCCCAGGACTTAAGAAAATAGCCTGTTATATAGTAAATACAGTCATCCTTCAGAAGGGATTGGTTCCAGGACCCCACCCATAAGAAAATTCAAAGATGCAAGTCCCTCGTATAAAATGGCATAGTATTTATATACAATCTACCGTTCTCCCATATACTTTATTTTTTTAGTAGCAGGAACTGAACTCACAACCTTGCACTTGCTAGGCAGGTACTATGACACTGAGCTGTGTCCCTGGCCCCCATATACTTTAAATCACCTCTATGGACAACCCATCAGGACCCCCCACTTGTCTCTCAGGAGTTATTACTATTTCCCATTCTTTTTCTTCAATAAATTTTCCTACTCTTAAAAAAAAAATAATCTCCAGGTTATTTATATACTTAATATAAATGCTACATACATAATTGTTATGGTTTTAGAGTATGATTTTTTAGTAGTCTATTTTTCAAAAACTAGCATTATTTTTCAAAAAACAAAAATCGAGACAAGAGTCTCACCATGTTAGTAGGCTGGTGTCAAACTCATAGGCTCAAATGACACTCCTGCCTCAGGCTCCCATGAGGTGGTGCATGCCTGTGAAGCCAGCACTATGGCAGGCTGACTTGGGAGAAGTGCCAAATTTGAGTCCCCTGGGGAACTCAGCAAATTCTGGCCTCAAAATAAAATAAAATTCTGGGGATGTAACTAAGTAAAAAGGCCGTGGGTTCAACCCCAGGAAAAGAGACAGAGACAGAGACAGAGACAGAGACAGACAAGGCAGACAGAAGGGAAGGAGGGAGGGAAGGGATAGAGGGAGGGAGGAAGGAAGGTAGGCATAGATTGGTTGATTTTGGTCAATGCCACTTCATGGTTTATTATTATTATCATTAGAAAGGGACATTGTAAGACATACCGAGTGTCTCCTACTGAGTCAAGCAAGGTGACACAGAAAACGTTATGACAGCCCAAACATAGCAAAGCTATGGTTTTACTTTTTAGCAAACTGGGGTAAGCTGGCAACTATGAATTCAGAGAATTGCCAAATTAATATAGTCATATAATGATTTAAATCACTGTTGCAAAACAACTACTGTCCACACAAACACTAATTTCACTTCTCTAGCAAACTGCTTGGTATTAAATTCTGGCCCTGTCACTTCCAAGCTCCGTGACTTCAAAACCCATAACTATAGCTCTGTGTTTCAGTTTCATCACAAAATGGAAAACAAAACAAAACAAACTCACTATGTAGTTCAGGCTGGCCTTGAACCTGCTGTGATCCTCTTGTCTCAGATTCCCAAATTTTGGGATTACAACTGTGTGCAACCATGCCCAGCTAATATCTAAACTTTTATTCTACAGAAAAATAGATAATAAAAGTGGAAAATTCTCCACCACTTGGTTGAGAAACAGTAGGAGTTCTGTATTTTTCTTTTCTGAGATAAGGTATAAGTAGTCTAAGCTTCCCTTGAACTTCCCCAGCTATGTAGCCCAGACTGGCCTAAAATTCTTAATCCTCCTGCTTCAATTTCCCAAATGCTGGGATTACAGGGGTTGACCATTCACCATCACACCCAGCAATTTATGTTTTGTGGGTGACTGATGGGGGGGCCCTTTATTCCTGACCTTTTAAGACTGAGTTAAACCAGGAGTGGTAGTGTACTCCTGTAATCCCAGTACTTGGGAGACGGAGGTAGGATGCAAGGTTGCCAGTTCGAGACCAACCTGGGCTACAATGTGAGCCCAAGGCCAGCCTGAACTACAGAGAAACCCTGTTTCAAAAAGATTTAAAAAGATAAATAAATAAAAGACTGAGTTAAAAAAGACTTCCTACACCATTACAGACTATGAGTAATTAAATTTCTTATGTGTCATAAATACAAATTCTTCCTTTTCTTCTCTACTTTTTATCCTGAGGAGCCTGCTGAGTACATTCACTCAATGAAGCTAATAACTCAACTTCTGGGTTAATTAAGAAAATAATATTCCTCAACTCCACCAACTTTTCTTGTCCTCACCTGTGCATACCTAAATCCTTAACACAGTGGTAGTCATTTCACCTCTACCTTTCATCTCTAGTTCAGTGAATCTAAATGAGTTGGCTTAACTTCTCCATGCCTTAGTCTCTTTAGGTGTTAAAACGGGAATGGAATAACAGATTATCCAATAGCATTATATGATAAGTACTTAAGATTTTGTACATTGCCTAGCAGAATAACTCAGTGGGAACTATTCAGTAACTGTTTCCTTCCTTTTCCATTATGTATGGCCCTAATAAGCTTTAAGGAGCTTAGAAAAGGTTTCTCAAACATACTAATTTAACTAGCCAGGGGCTGTCCCAAAAGGATTAAAAGAGTAAGACCTTGAGCAGCATACTAGATTGCTCATATGAGGGACTACCTTTTAATTAAAATGGCCAATCTTGGACTAGGGGTATAGCTCAGCAGCCTGCCTGGCAAGCATGAGGTCAGGAGTTTGATCCCCAGTACAAAAAAAGATATAAAATGGTCAATCTTCTTCCCACTAATATAAAAGAACACTTCCCAAGATTTCATAAGAGAGAAATAAATATCGGCAATTCTGTATGAGGTGGCAAGAGCACTTTAAACTTTCGGCCTGTCTATCCTATTTCCTTGATCTGGCTTACACCATCTTGGAGTCTGGCAAACTGAAGGTACTCCAAAGAAAAGGGCTGGAACACAGCATGCCCTCCACACATGGTGTCACATAATCCCAACACATGGGGGCTGAACCAGAAGGATCACAAGTTCAAAGTCAGCTTGGGCTACATAGTATCAAGGCCAGCCTGAACTACATAGTGAGATCTTGCTCACACCTGTAATCCTAGCAGAAGGATCGCTGAGTTCAAGGCCAGCATGAACTACACAGTGAGATCCTACCCGGCCATGTCTCAAAAAGAATGAATTGTAAAGCATAATGTTATAGAAAAGAAGACAAGCCCAGAAGGCAACCTGCTGTATGATTCCATGACATTTTAGAAAACACTACCATATAAGAAAAGGAAACAAAGGCGAGGGATATAGCTCAGTGGCCCAGCGCCTGCCTAGCAACCTTGAGGTCCTGGAGTTTGATTCCCCATACCAGAAAAAAAAGAAAAGAAAAGAAAAGAAAATTAAGAACAGGAAATAAATCAGTGATTGCCAGGGGTGGGAAAGTACATTCAGTGAAGTCACAAAGAATAGTAATACCTTGACTGTGGTGGTAGCTGCATCACTACATGTTATCAAAACTTAAGAACTATGAATTTTATGTAAATTATACCTCAATGCACGTTTGTTTTTTTGTTTTTGAGAGACGGTCTTGCCATATAATGCAGGCTGACCTCCCTCCTGCCTCAGTTTTCTGAGTGTGAGGATTATAGGCATGCACCACCACACCCCACCTCAATACACCTAACATAATCTACCACAAAAGTGTGCAGCAAATTTGAGCTCAATCATAAGAGCATCAAACAACAAAAAAAATCACTTCATGGCATATTCATTTGTTCTTAAACTAAGGCAGACACAAGGCTTTGAAAACTTACAGTCCCAATAAACAAACATCCTGTTGGCCATCCAGCCCCAAAAGACAACCTTCCCTTAATCTCCAGTGTCCGATGAAAGGAGGAGTGGAGGGAGGGTAGGGAATGAGAAAAATTAAACTAAGTTAAAAAATAAAGTATCTCTGAAGACTGACTAGACCCTCCATCCTGTGGACCGACCAGACTACAACACTGTATGGTCCTGGGGAGCTGAAGCAGCTGCGTGCGCTGTAACTGAATGTAGCCTTCTCCCACGTTCCTTACTATTAGCTGAAAACTGCCAAACTGTTTTCATCTACCGATTTTCTTTATCTTCCACTCATCACTGACTGAACACAGTACTTTTGTTTTTCATTCTTCAGACTAATTTGTCCTGTCCTAAGCCACCTTTTTCCTACCACTTACCATTTTTAAAATAATGTCATTTCTATCATAATTAAAAGCTTGTTTGTGACATACTGTCAATATTCATTACTGCTACAGTGGAATGTGAGAGCTTAAAAAATAAATTTATACATAGTAAGCCATGGAAATTTTTAGAACAACAAGATGGTTAACAGTGAATTTGACCACAAAGAACAACAAAAAGTCATCTGTCGGTGTCTAGGGGAGTTAACCCACTTCTGTTCTGGAGTGTAACTGCCCTTTCTCCCTAAAATCAGCGGTGACAAAACTACAGCATGCATGCCACAACAGTTGTTTTTGCCACTTGGAAGCTCTAAAAAGTTTACCATTATCACCCTAAACTGAAGTTTCTAAACAAACAAGCTGCTGCACTTACAAACAAGTGGTGCCTTACGTGCCACATGAACACCACCTTCCAAAAGCTACGTGCAAGTGAGGAAAAAGCATGTTTTCCAATGGTAAGGCACTGTGCAAGAGATCTCCGGACTAAAACTAGTTTAAAAGCCAGGCATGATGATACATGCCTGTAACTTCAACACTTGGAAGACTGAGACAAGAGGATCACTGCCTTGAGTTCCAGGCCAGCATGAGTTACATGAGTTCAAGGCCAGCCTGAACTACAGAGGGAGACTCTTGTCTTAGCACTCCCCCCTCACAAAAAAGACTAGCCTAAGAGGAAAAGATGAGCTGGGTGTGGTATAGCATGCCTGTAATCCCAGCACTCTAGTAGGCTGAAGCAGGAGGATCCTAATTTCAAACCCAACCTGGGCAATTTAAATTTAGCAAAACCTTGTCTCAAAATAAAAATTAGAAAAGGCTCTGGGGATGTAGCTCACTGTAAAGGCCTGAGCATTATCCCCAGCACTAGGTGGGTGGGGGGCTCTGTTGCATGTTAAAGAATTAGAATTAGTACTGCGTGCTCAATCTGTGGGGAGACTTGTCAAACTGAAATCTGGATTTCATTCCACCAGTGATGACAGCCATTAAGTTAATCAATATAAAGAGGACGCAAAGAAAGATGTTTTGAGAAGATTCTTATGCCTACAGAGTACAATAGGTAGGTCAATCTAAGAAGCATCTGGATACAGAAGTGAACAATCAGGAAGCTTAGTAAGATGCCAAACATATTACCAAAAAAAAAGTAGGGCTAGGGATATGTATCTCAGTGGAGAGCAGGTACAAAGCCCTTGATTCAATTCTATCACAAAAAAAAAAGGGGGGGAAAGGAAAGTTAACATCAGACATACAGCCAATGTTGAGTGAGGAACTTTGGCAATAATGTCCTTGGTCTTAAATTTCTTTACTGGTAGATAGAATGAGTAATAACAGACCACCAGAGCCCTTCCAACTTCAAATATGCATGATTCCAACGGAAACCCTATGTGTGTGTGTGCCAAGGATGAAACAAGCATAAAGAGAACTTATTATCTCACTTTTAAGGAAGTGTTCTTTACTAGACAGAGACCAAACTGAGAGCAATTTCCCCCTTCACTCATTTAAACAGCCAACCACACAGTATGTGCCAAGCATAGTGCCAACAAAGATAGATACAGCAGGCAACCACACAAAGCTGCCCTCATAAAGTTTAGTTACCAAGAGGTGAGCCAAAATTCTAACTTAGACGTCACTGTCAAATACAATATAAGAAGCCCAGTTAAATCTGAATTTCACATAATTTCGATCCATAAAATTTGAGACATTCATAATTTTAAAAAATAGTCATTACAGCCAGGCATGTTTGCACATGCCTGCAATCCCAGCACACAGGAGGCTGAGGCAAGAGGATCACTGTGAGTTCAAGGTCAACCTGGGCTACAAAGTGAGTTCAAGATCAGCTGGAACTGCATAGTGGGACCATGTCACAAAAAGACCAAAACAAAAAAAGGCTATACAGGGCCGGGGATTTAGCTCAGTGGCTTAAGCACCTGCCTGGCGCTTGCGAGGTTGTGAGTTCGATCCCCGGTACCAAAAAAAAAAAAAAAAAAAAGGCTATACAGAATCTTTTTTGAGCCTGGCATGGTGGCACACTGTAATTCCAGCACTCAGGAGGTTGATGCAGATGGGTGGTTCCAAGTTCAAGAGTAGCCTGGGCTACACAGTGAGCTCAAGGCCAGCTTGAACGGCATATCAAGACCTTGTCTCAAAAATACAAAAAAAAATTTTTTTTTGGTGATGCTGTGGGTTGAACTCAGGGCCTCACGTGTGCTAGGGAAGCACACTTCTATTGAGTTACAACTATAGTCCCCAGAAAACCCAAATTTAATTGGACAGCTTATATTTTTATTTGCTAAATCGGACAATCATACTCTAGATAAAACTTCAAATCATTTATACAGTTCATTTACATTTCAGTCTCTAAAGCAGTAACTTTTTTACTACATTAATGAAAAATTACACTTTAACACAGTTTAAGTTTGAAACAATCCTTACCTTTAATAATGCAATATATTCTAATAGTATTTATTTTTTTTAATTGTTTTATCATAATCCACTAAAGTGATTTCACGATCTACTAAGGGGTTATAACCTGCACTATAAAAAGTACTTTAAGACACATGAAAAACAATCTAGCGGGCCGGGGATTTAGCTCAGTGGCTTAAGCGCCTGCCTGGCAAGCGTGAGGTCATGAGTTCAATCCCCGGTACCAAAAAAAAAAAAAAAAAAAATCTAGCTTGTCTTACCGAGCACCATTATAAGCAAATTAACTACACTATGCTATAAAACAGTAAGGTCGCTAGGGGCTAAGGGACAGAGCTATATAAACTTACAGTCAAAACTCCCCAGACGGTATTTTTTGAGCCTGTGTGTGCTTTTTAAACTCACCAGTCTCTCCTGTAATCCCAGCACTTGGGAGGCTGAGGCAGCAGAATTGTTCGCAAGTTTGAGACCAGCCTGGGCTACAAAGTGAGCCCAAGGCCAGCCTGAACTGCATAGTGAGACCCAGTCTCAAAAAGACAAAAATAAGGGTTGAGGATTTAGCTCAGTGGCATAAGCGCCTGCCTGGCAAGTGTAAGATCATGAGTTTGATACCCAGCATCAAAAACAACAACAATAAAAAAGACCAAAATAAATAAATAAACTCACCAATCTCTTAAATCTCTATATCCTATTACAATTTGTCAATTCTCTTAAATTTTTCCTTTCAATTTACTGGCAATATAGAAATCAATTTTTTAAAAATCTAAGTATAGAGAACAGACAAGATGGCGGACTGGTAGGTAGCAGGAGAGAGACCCTCTCTGAGAGAGACAGCTCAAATGCCAGAATAAAACACCCTGGAGAGACCCAAACAGAGAGAGATAGACTCTCACAACACAGAAAGAAACTAAAGCACAAAAACCCGCTCGAATAAGAGGTCCTGGGGCTACTATTAGTGAAGATAAGATCGGCGAGCA
>PVJX010025615.1:0-26720 GCA_004027295.1 Dolichotis patagonum | reverse complement strand
GGGCTGCGTCTTCCTGCCTTTATCTTGCTCATGTCCGACCCCCATTAAAAGTTGCTTGGAAACTGCTTAGCAAGCAGTCAGGGGCGCGCATCCCTGACATCTTCCTTTTATGACTTCTCCGCTATTCTGTCGTCTTGTTCCCTTTCCACAGGCTTTTTTAAAGGCTTCTTTTCATCTCCTTTCAGCAGACAAGACTAAAGCCCAACATTTCCCTCCATTGAAAGGAACTGTCCGCTGCGTCAGAGGCTTCCTGTGCGAGCAAGCGGCGCCCACACACCTGCCGTTAGGAGGGAGTTGATTGACAAAACCCCCACAGCTCTTGCTGCCTGTTACGGCTTCTGCACGGCGCGCTGACCATGCCGGAAATTATTTACAAATGCTGAGGCCTGGAAGCCCACAATGCTGACTGAAACCAACTGGAGTTGGAAGCAGACAGGGAATAGGAAGCGTGGTGCCTCCTTCACAAAATGCAGGATGGCCGCCCCAGGCTGTGAGCATAAACCACGTCAGACTCACTGCAGCACGCCCAGCAGCGAACAAGCCATGCCTGCTGTGGGCCACACACTGTTCTAGAAGCTTGAAAATAAGCTGTGAGAAAGAGGGATTTGAGCAAGAAATGAGAAAGGCAGAGTACTGCATCTAGGGAGTTGGAAGCCATGTGAGGGGACAGCAGAGGAGTTGCCGCTCTTGAGGCACCTGAGCTGTGTGGGAACAGCTGCTACTTCCACTTGGAGGGGTCGTGAGAAACTGCACCTAAATGAGGCACTGAGACTAAGCTTGGATGGAGCAGGCTTCATCTGGTAAGAGGCCACGTGGAGGCTTTATAAGCAGGTGTGAAAGAGCAGAGGCACAAGCACTTTCCTCTTGCAGGCAGTGGCAATGTGTCGATCGCCCCACCAGCTAAGCCCACTGCAGGCGGCCTGCTGTGTGGCTTCCAGAGGCCCTGGGAAATCGCCAACTGCGTGTGTGTTACAAATGTCTCCTGACTGCCACACCAGGAAAAATTGTATATTGGCATTTTTCTCAGAATTGTGAGATTATTTTTATGAAAATCCACAAGAATTGTATTATACAAGATCATGCTGCACACAGGCCCCATCAAAACCATCCTGGAAAGGGTCCTTCTAAGGTTCCACCTCTATGCTCGCAGTGGCTGTGCCTCCCCTGAGAAGCCAGGCCCTGACTGCACTCTCCCACTGACTACTCTCCAGTGGAGGCGGGTCAGCACCGCAGGGCACAAACCTACCTGTGCACAGCCAACTTTCCAGATCTGTGGGTGCCGCACACCCTGAGTGCAGACGGAAAATGACGACTGATGTGAACGTGTTACCTTTCCCTTGTCATCACTATCTGCGCAGCGCAGCATGACAGCTACTTGCACAGCACTTACATTGCACATCCGAGGTATTGTAATTAATCTAAAGATGATTTCAGGTCTACAGGAGGTTGCACAGTGCTGTTTTATGTAAGAGACCTGGACATCTGTGGGGCTTTGTATCTGTGGGGGTCCTGGAACCAATGCCCTGGAGATACTAAAAACTGTCCCTTCTTGGGATCCTTGAAGTCCTCTTTGCATTTTATATTCCTTAACTCATTTGATCTCCTTTTCCTCATAATCCTAACTTTATATGACTATCTCTTCATGTATCCTTTAAATCTTTTTGAATCAAAGTGAAATAAAATAAATGAAAAACAAAGCATATTTAAAATGCATGAGTTTAATAGATTGTGCTTACAGAAAATAACTATTTGATTCAATCATAATTATTCAGGAAAATTGGAAAAGATATCTTATCCCAGGTGCTGAGGCATCATTAAACAAAAGCTCCTCACATTTTTCTTGCTGCTTTGTTATTGCTTTAATGTAAATAAAATAGGAAATTCAAACTTAAAATTTGACTCTGTATCTATGATTCCAATTTACTACCATATATAACAGTACTTCTGATAATGAGGATATCAGTTATCTGATGAAAGTAATTGGCAACAATTTGACTGAAGATATGAGTTAGTGTTGAAAATCCTGTTGCTTTTTATTTTGAACACTCTGTTCCATAGAAACTATTAAGGGCGAGGGGGACATTTCACTATTTCATTACTTATTAATGCCCTGCCATTTTGTCAAATCCAAGCTAATACTTGGCCCTTCCCTTTCTAAAATTGAAAACAAAAGTGACATGAATTTAAAAAGACATGGCATTCCCCATAATGACATGGAGATTTTTTTCTTAAAGTATTGCCATACAGAAAATACATTTGTCTCTCAATCTGTCTCTCCTTTTTAATTTCCCTACATTCAGAATAGTCTCATATTATGAAATCAGAGTGGAGCTACCCGCTGTATACATATTGCCAGTGCTTTCTGCTTTTTCACTTTCTTGCTGTAAAAGAGAAGGAAACAGCTTTTCATTAAGCACCCAGCACATGGCAGGTGTTTTGCCGGGTGCTTTGTATACATTATCTCTCTTAATCCTCATGGTAACCCTATGAGGAAGGCAGTTTTATCCCCATTTTATAGCTCAGGAAACCCAAGCTCAGGGAGGATAAGCAACTTGCCCCAGGTCACTCAACCACTGGATGGATTATGGCCTCAGGTCTGTTTTGCAAAGCACTTGGACCTTCTTCAAATCCTCCATCCTGCTCCTGCTTTGCAAACACCTTGTGAAATATTTTCTTTTTTTACTCTGATGTTTAATTTTGTATAGTTCCATTCTGAGTTGTAGAAATATTCAACCAGGGCTATTTTGTTGAATTTCATTTTTTAAAAATGTATTCAAAGGCATTTTTATCACTGGGTACATAATTTTCTTCTCTTATGCAAAACTTTAGATCATACTGTCATTATGAAAATAAATTTCAAGGGTAATCTTATTAATACTTTTTAAATTATTAATAAAAACTTGCATCACATCAAAATGTTTTTAATTGTATAGAAAGAGTTAAACGGAGACTCTTTTTATTCTCTTTTCCTGGTTATCTATTTCTATACAACAAATTGCTCTAATACTCAACAATGCAAAACAACATCTATTGTATTATATCTCATAATTTTGGGGGGTCAGAAATTTGAGTAGGGCTGAGCTGCCCAAGGACTGTGCTCCATGTGGCTTTGACTGCAGTCCCTGGGCAGTGTTCGGCTGATTGATTATCCTGTGGTGCCTGAAAGCTGGACTCAGCTGGGATGATTGAAGGGCAGGGATTGCCTTGCTCAGGCTTTATGCACAGTGAATCAGCATTCTAGAGAGAGTTTTCTAAGGTGCAGGACTGGAAAACACATCTTTGCTTCTACTGTGCTCTGTGTCCAACTGGGGAGGCACATTCACCTCTGGACAAGAAAGTGTCAAAGACCTGCGGTCAGCCACATCCAATCACTTTTGATGTATGGAACCTCGATTTTAAAAGACAACATTCATCCCCTTTTGGAAGGCAGTTTTACAAAAGCATTATTAGAGAGCTAAACTCATAATAGAAGTTATTAGAGGTTTTAATTAGGCAAGACAAAAAACTATTAAAATTAAAACCAAAATCAGTAAGGAAATCTTGAAAGCCTCGTGACAATAAAAACATTCTCAATTTTAAAGTTCACTGCAGTTTAAGAAACTGAAAAAGAAATGTTATATAACTGTATATATATATAATTGTCTAGAAAACGACTTAGCCTTGTATGTGTCTTTATGTAGAATTGACAAAAATTCTATTAACCCAAGAAGCATAATGTTGAATTTAAAAATCTGTTGCTGCATCAGATTCTAGTTTCCCTTCTTCGTAACCACAGGATTAGAGCTGTGTCTGACACAGTCCATGTCGGGGATGGCTGCCTACCTTACATAAACATTACCTGAACAGCCCTGGCTGACCTTCAGTGTTGTCTGTGGCTGCTTCCCACCTAGAGTGATAGAGTTGAGTCTGGCCCACAAAGTGTAAAACATTTACTCTCTGCTTCTTAACGGAAGAGTTTGTTCCAGGTACACTTTTCCAGCTCCCTTTGTGCTAACACTGGCCATGGATCAGTGTCTCCCCAAGGAGTGGAAGCGGTATGCCTCTAGCCTGGCTGTTTGAGAAATGGGGAAAACACTGCAGACAGTGGCAACTCAGTAAAGGAGCAGTATCATTGTGCCCAAGAACAATGCCCTGAAGGATGGAAAAAAATATGAAATGAGAAGAACCTTGGCTCCCAAACAAGAGAGGTGGAGCAAAGAGATGCATCAATTCAGACCATTCTCCCTGAATTTTCATGTGAAAGGTAGATGAACTATGAACTTTAAACCACTAGGGCAGTGTCACTTCCTTATTAAAGCAGTCAAGTCTTATCTTGCCTAACTCTTACTCTTCTCACAGCAACACGATGAATCACCAATAAACATCTGAACGAAGTTCTTAAAGACGACCAAAAGTAGCCACATATTAAATATACTGCTTTGGCTTGTGAGTGGCCGATGATAGGGAAGGAGGAAGAGAGAATGAGGGAAGAAGTGCTCGCAAATCATTATTTTCACCTGTCAAGTGTGGTAGTTGGTGGTCTCTTGTCTTCAGATGAAAACTGGCATGAAAATAAAACTAAATTAAACTTTACTCTGACCACCACTGCTCTACAGGTAAGATTCACCTTGTCTCTTTAGCTACTTGGTGAATGTACACAAAACAGAAATTCAAGAAAAATCTGTTTAAGCATTTAAAAAACTTATTTGATCCTATCAGCCTCATGCCTTCACCCTCTTTGTTTACATTCTTTCCCCCCTTTCTCACAAAGCTCAGGAATCTATGTTATCTATGGCTGACTAGAATGATTTTGACCCAGGAAATAAGTAAAATTTTGATCATTTGTGCAAGTAACACTAGAACTCAGTGTTTACTGCCAAAGGGTCATCTCTAAATGACTACAGAGGGAGCATACATCTCGTTTCCTCTGTCTCTACATTTTTTTTATTTTACTACCTTAATCATTTCTATTTCCCATTGTTTTCTTGGAGTATTTCCAAAAATCAGAGAGATAAGTAAATAGAGCCTCAGAAATCCACTACTAAGTGTATGGTTAACCAGTAATTAGAGTTGCAAGCTGAACTCAGAAGCCTTACTGAGTAGGTCAGGAAGAGTCTGGATACCCTTAAGGGCTGGGGATTTTATTCTTTGTGTTTTATTGTTGGATTGGTACACTATTTCTTTGAATGCCAAATTTAGGCATGCTTCCTAATTAATGATTTTTTCAAGCCCTTCTCAGAAGCCATTGGATTTTGATTAGCCCACAAGGAAAGGTTTTCTCTCCTGGACACATAGTTTTCTGTTTCCTTAGCAGTTAATTGAGCACAGAATAATGGTTTCCTTACACGGAGACTCACAGACTGCACAGAGAGGTTGATATCTCTTTAGTCTGGGAACTTCAGGGACATTCAATAATGCTTGGTAAATTTAAACCCAGAATTAGAGACCAAATTGGTGTGTCTGGCCATATCTCAAACTGATGCTCCTGAGCAGCTGGCTCTGTGCAAGGACGTGGAAGCTGGCTCAGGCCTCTGCTTTTCTTCAGGATGAATTTCTCACTGCACTTCTCTTTCTGTCATTTACTACAATGCAGAAAGGCAAAAACATGGCTCCTTCTCCCAGAAATCAGGAAATTTTTACTTTCATACACAGCTTCCTGATGTAGTGTCTGCAGTGTGTGTGTGTTTATCCCTGTCCTTGTGCAGTTGTAGCTAAAACCATCATACTTTATCTGTCTATATTTCAAAGCACAGTGAATGGAGAAGCAATGGTCTTTTTTTAAATTTTAGTAGACTATCTTGGCTCTTCTACCTAGTAAGAAAGTTTTGGAGACCACTTAGTCATGAGCCACATAAAAAAATTAACAGTGATAGAATTGCATTTCTACAGAAAACATTCAAGATAAAATCAAGCAGAAGGTCATCTATTTAAACATCTTACTCAATATTTTGAGAACGATAGGGGGAAATGAAAATTAATTATTTTTATTTCTTAATCATCTGAATATTTGTGTCCACTATACCATGTATAATAAAAAAAAACCAGATCTCTCTAACATACATTTCAGATAAGATGAGGAGCTCTTGGCCCAGACAAACACTTCTTTCAAAACTGCCTGTTAGTGTAGAAAAGACTGGTATATGTCAGTAAAGGGTAGTTTCCACTGACTTTATTTTCATGGAAAACAAAATTCACTTAATTTACACTACGAAGGGACTCGTACATTCGAAGTTTTAAGTGAATTTAATAGCATTAGAAGCAAATTAGAAGAGGTGAACAAATCTACTTACCTATAAATTCATTACAAAGTATAAATGATCATGGAAATAAAAAAGAAAATATTTTTAAAAGAGAGGTGGAAAGTGCATGCTCATCTACTGGACACATTTCCTGGGATTCTGACACCTAGGTCACCTCCTCTCTTATGACCTGGGCAAAGTTCCTGCACCCAGATGCTAGCCTGCAGCCTGTGGGAGCTGGATGGAGGCACTGGTAGATGCATCTTCCTGGGGGTCAAACAGAGTCATTGAGGCACATGTGTGATTGTCGGGACCTCAGTGCCCACTGAGCCCCATCAGACAGATCATGGTTGATTCAGAAAAGCTTAGGGTATCAAGAAAAATGTGAGAAGGCCCAAAGAGTGAGTAAAATTTTCCATGAAAGTTTTAGAGAAAGAATAACACTCTAAGCATGACAACCATGGAGGTGGCTGCTATCAGGTGGTTAGTGCCCTAGACACATGTATGCATCTGTTCCACACCCTCCACCTTCCACTTGTCCATCAGAGAAACTGTCATCCACTTTGTGTCATCATGACAGGTTAGTGCACTCAGGCATTAGCCGCTATAAAACAGTACCCTAATAAACCCTAGGTCTTACCTTTCCCAGGTCCTACAACTTAGCACATCACAGAGTAAGACTGGAAAGGAGATCCAGTCTGGACCTGTCAGCAGACCATTCTAGTCTTTCAAGTTTTAGGGTAAAGTCAAGCAAATTTGTCAATTAGGAACTCTCCTATTACAAATAATCGCTGGCTGGCTCCAGGGCTGTGGTGGAGACTGCATACGTGAATGGTGGACACGAAATGGTCTTCACTAAACAGGGCTTTTCCGGTCATCACCTTTGTGGTCACCACCAGTATGCTCCACTCACCTGTGCAGTGAGAGGCCTTCCTGTGTGCTTTGCATACCCAGTGCCTGGTGCAGCCCTGGACACTTAAAACACACTCAATAAATGAATAATATCCTTTCATTAATATTATTACTCCTTTTAGAGGAAATGTTTTATTAATTAGACTTTCTATGATAGATGTCAAACTTTGAATGATTAATATCCACCCATTTTGAGCATTTATTAAATGTCAAAGTACAAAATACTAGAAATTATAAGGAACCAAAATTAAACTTAAGATGATTTAGACTTGCTCAGTAGAAAACATATCAAGTAAAATCTTATATTGCAGAGAAAAAAGCCAACACCAAGAATATTGAGCCCACTGACTTTGAATGAAACTTCCCAACTTCATACTGAGCATGTGATGGCACTGACCTGAGGTATAAATGCCTAAGATAGCTTTCTTGTTCATTTTCCCTCAACAAAGGTTACTAAGCAACATCTCAACACAAAACAAAATAGTCCAGATCAGATTTTGCTCACAGCTCCTGGTGAAGACTGCAGTACATAATAATGATGAATTGTGCTTTTCACCAATCTTATACAATATGAGAATTTTCTTTTCAAGACATTTCTAGGTGATACTACCTCTATGTAAGTCCATTGATTTTCCTCGGCCATACATCTGCTCTACAACTGGAAAATTTCTCAGTAGCTTTCCGCAAGATAGTTAGACAGTGAAAAATTAATAATGCTTACCTTGGAGTCTAAAGACTGGAGAAAAGTATAAATAAGAAACAGATGGATTCTGGAGTGTTTTCCGGGGGAATAATAAACTGATACAAGCAACCAGACTACATGAGATTCTTTCCAACTGGTAAACAAAGAGAATTAGTCATAGTATTTATTTTCATAAAGTAGTGTTTAGAAACATGAAATATCATTTCCCAACAAAATATTTAAAAGTAGAAAAAACTTTGCTCCTATCTTTTTAATTTTTCATTTTTGTTAGTACATGTTTACAGTACATAATGATTACATTCATTGTAAGGCACTGGTACATGTACATGTACATGACACATCTTAATTCTTTTTACTTTCCCTTCTCTCCATCTCTTAGTCTCCTTCCCATTTGCAAATAAGGCCACTATAAAATGAACAAGAGAACATCAAGAAGATAGGAAGTAGCTGGACGTTGTGGTGCTCTTATAACCCTAACACTCCGAGAAGCTGAAGCAGGAAGATCACAAATTTAAGCCCAGCAACTTAGTGACTGGACAAAATCCTGTCTCAAAATAACAAAAGAAGGAAGAGCAGGAAGGGAAAAATAAATAAAAGTATAAAAACTACATTAATATATTTATATGCATTTATGTATATGTAAATGCCAGATATATGTGAATATATTGGAGTTATAATTTTAATTATGATATTTTAAGTACTTAGTGTGTTCTCAGCTCTGTTCTAGGACCAAACGTGGGCACTAAGGATGAATAAAGCAACAGAGCCTTGCTCAACAAGCTCACAAGTAGTAGAAACATACAGCCCCACAGTCATAGAAGAGTATGATTAAAGGATATAAGCTCAAGGTAATGACGAGCTCAAAAGTAAATGGATTAACTTTTCATAGAAAGATGACAAGCTTCAGAGATATTTTGAAGTCTGAAGGATGAGAGTTTTGAGAGGAAAAAATGGGAATGAATATTTGATATGGAACAGTCCAGGGCAAACATACATGATGCCAACAGTACCTGGAAAGCAATGCCTCTGCCCATGGGGTGAAGAGCATGATGTGCTGGGAGAAGTAGAGGCAGATGAAATGAAAGGAGAGTTAGGACCACTGGGGTAAGACTCCAGAGTGTGAGTCCAGGAGCCAGCAAATGGATGGAAGTGGAGTAAAAGACACGGTTACAGGTGAATTTTATTTTCTATTGCTTGTCTCTCACATGAGTTCTCAAAGACTAGCTCTTATGTTATCTCCCCAGGATAACATTCTTGAAAGCCTGTATTTTCAAGATTGTTTTCCCCTTGTTACTCAAGTGAGTATGTGCATAGTTCCACCTTCCCATTAAATATGATAAAAGGGGCACCGCAAGACCTCAGCAGCTAGGGCCAACAGCATGGGGGAGTCAGCCTGGCTTTCATCTGAGGCAGTAGCCTCTCTCTCTAGAACTGACTGATGCTCTTCTGTTGACACCTCACCAGTTTGTGCTTCTATTTTTTTTCTGTGTCTACTCTGAGATGTTCTCTATGGCCTCACAGAAGAGAATAAAATTCCAGCAAGTTTAAGTGTTCCCATCATGAATATTGAAGTAGCTGATTGGAATAAAAGTTGACTCGGAGAGACTCTCAGTTTAAAAGAAAAGTTCTGCAATTCACAAAACAGTTGCTTGAGCAAATGTCACATAGTCCCAGCTTGTGTCGATGACTCAAATTTCATTAGTGTTACATACATCTCTGTCAGATTTCTTTGCTTTCTACCAGGACCTAAAAGACTCTTCTTAGGTTTTGGGCAAGTGTTCTTGACTCCTGGGGCCACTCGTGCTGAAGATTTTTTCAGTCTCTGCACTACAGTTGGAATGGTCTTACCTTAGGTATAGCTGGGGATGGTGGCCCTGGGTGCCGCCCAGGAGGTGAGAAGTTTCTGTGAACATATCATCCATGGTTTACAAGTCCTCTGCTGTTTCTGTAGGCAGCTTGGTAAAAGTCCCTTTGAAAATCTTTTGCACCAAGAAACTGCAAACCATCCTAACTGTGGTCAGAGTGCTAGTCAGAGACTGTTGTTCAATGATGCTGAAGATCTCAATGGTCCCTGAAGCAAGGAGTGAAGGGAGAGAGGACAAGAAGCCTGCAGAATCATATTCCAGCTCAAGTGTAGAGTGAGGCAGGAAACCCTAGGAGTGAACCCCATTGGTAAGTCTAGTACAAATGTGGCCATGTGTCTAGCTAAAGGGAAAAGATGCTTCTGAGACCATCAAGCTAACACAGGAAGAATGTATGTTGACACATTTTCCAATTTGTTGAGAGAAATGGAAAATTTTGGATTTTCTGCAAAATAGTCCAATGTGAATGCTGGCAAATGATTTCATATTTAATTATATGTGCAAATTGAAGCATCTGTTAGTGAGACATGGCAATGGGTTGCTCAGTTTCAGCTGTAGACTCCAGGAACAAAGAACAAATAAGCGATTCACAGAAAGGAACCCCCAGCCTGGCCAAGACAGCTTCAGACATCTGGAGAGAATACAGATCCCAACCTGAGGAAAGCTGTTGCAGTACAAAGCACTCTGGAGAGAGGTACTTGGAGGACTCTGCATACTAGAAAGTCAGCTAGATGTGAAAAACTACAGTACTGTCCAACAGAAATGTCTGCAATGATGAATAGATCTCACTGTATTTGTAGCTGAAACATAATACCCCTATGTGGTTATTAAGTACTTAAAAGTTCATGTGACTAAAAATCAGGATTTTAAATTCCATTTTGTTATTTAAATTTAAACTGAATAGCCACATGTGTCTATTGACTACCTTGCTGGACAGCTCACCTACAGAACCTCCAGTGAGGGTGCCCAATTGTCAGCAGATACCGGAATCATCCATAGGATTTGTCCGAGCACAGATCAATGGATGCCAACTCAGTTTCTGGTCTGGTGGGGGTGCAGTGGAGCCTCAGAAGCAAGTCCGAAGCTATTTCCACACTGGGTGTGTACTCAGAGCCACTGAGCTGTCATCCAGCTTTCAGATCTCTGAGGCAGAGTGTGGCCATGAGGACAGTGCATGACAGCTGGTGAAATGGAAGGAAAAAGAGAAGGCAGAAAGGAGGTGATCCTTGGACCCTGGAGTCAGCTCTACAATGCTGAAGGAGCAGCACAGGTGGAGCTTATCAAACCATGAAAGACGCTGCTGTTTGCAGATGATGGGGACTGATTTCACATACAGAATATGGTGCCTGCACGCCTGGGTGGCCCAAGCCTTAGTTCCACTCCAGCAGGAGGTAAAAGAGAAGATCCTGGACCATCATGACCAAACTAGACACCTGGCAAAATCCATATGTCAAAAATGATTCATTCTTCTCTTGCTATGTGTAATATTAGCAAAACAGCTAATTTATCCTACAAACGTACTATTAAATATCAGTGCAGGTCAACTGTAGTCTTGAACCCCAGAAAATACATATTTTAAGTATGTGAAAGAAAGATGGTTTCCTAATCATCGTTCTAACTTTCTTCTTATTTAAAGCTAGAAATATCCAGATTAACACATCCCAGGAACTTCAAAAATATGATCTCTGTTTCTTGCACCTAATATTTTAATAAACTAATTCTAAATAGAAGAATAATACCTTACAGTCTTGTGGGGAGAGAAGGAGATGAAAAGAGTCCTTCAAGCTGCTGCCAGGTATCTAATCTCTTTGTCTGTCTTAGACTGCTGGTGCTCTTTTCACCCTACAATGAATATCTGAACCATTTCAGATGACCAATTTCCAGAGGAAAATTCATGTTCTCACTGTTCTTGGAAAGCGTGCTGTGTGTTCTTCCGCTTTCTGCTGTCTGTCTGGGTGTCTGGGTGTCACACTTGCAGGTAGCATCCTTCCATGCTGACTCTGCAACTCGCCACAGGACACAAGTTGGCTAATCATACAGTAGTAACTGTGGCATAAGCAGGAACACTGGCCAGCTTTTGAATACTTCTGATTCTCATTTCCTATGCATTCAACATGACCACATGCTGAAGACAGTTTTCTGGAGGGTGAGACATGGAAAACACACCAGGTCTTCCTGGCTCCCAGCTGAACTCCAAGTGTGTGCAAGGACTTAGTGCAGATAATCAGTCCTGCTTGGTGACCAGAGACTCCTGAGTGAGTTCAGCTGAGGACTTAGCCTAGAAGAGCTTCCCGTCAGGTCTGTATACCCATGAGAAATAATCAATGTGTCCCTTACTTTCAGACAAGGTGATTTGTTACACAGTCACAGCTAAGGGATACACCATGTATCCTCCTACTGGATATAGCATTGCTTGTAATGTAGATGATGGAAAGAAAGGTGCTCATTATACATATTTACATTGGTTGGTCTTACCCTTATTTAAGACTTTGCTGTGGAGTATGCGAGAGAAAAAAAAATCTTTAAAAAGAGGGTCATTAAAATATTTATTCCATTCAAATCCTATCAAATCCAATATCAGTTTTTAAACCAAGCTAGGGTTGGATGGGAGCTTATTTTTACCACATGATTACGGTAATGGAAATTCTAAAAAGGAAAAACATCCTTCTTCCTAGACGCATCTGTATGTTCCACTGCTGGCTGGGCATTGCTTTCCATTCCGCACAGGAACTCCCTTCCTAGCGGTACAAACTGTCCGCTGGACCAGGCAGGTGGCCCAAGGAGCCCGAGCAGGACCCCTGCTGATGTACAGCTCAGTCCTCCACTCAGCTGTCCCACTCGAGGCTGCGTTCTAAAATTACAGGACAGCTTCTAACTTTGTGCTTGTCCTGGGGCATCAGGACCAGGGCACATGATTTGTAATTTATGAGGACACCCACCAAGCTGTCACTTGCAAGGCAGGTGTGGAGAAATGGCAGGCAGCTCTAGGAAAGAAAAGGACTCTGATCTCACCCCTGAGTAATGGTGGCCAACACAGTCATGGGCGGAAAGCGTTGACAAGGCGAGCTTTAAAAATAAAGTGGGGCTCATCCCACTGCAGCTCTCTGCCTCCACGGCTGAGCACTACAGGACTCCAGGAATCTGTGCACACCAAGGCCTGGTGCTTATTCTGAGAGTGCTCAGGTGTTTTGGAATTGTGTGTTGTAATCTAAACTGCCAATCTCAGAAATCTTATGGGTAAAGAGGAGAAATCAAAATACTAACCAAATAATTTCACAGCATTCAACAGATCAGTCTCCTGATATCCCTAGAGGAAAGGACACAAAATGGAAACCAGAAAAACATAACCTATGTTAGATAAAGATTCCTGACCGAGCTAATTTTCTCGCTGGACTTAACTGCGAATCAATGTGTCAGCTGCCTAGTATGTCACACTGGGGCCTGCAGCGCAGCTCAGCAGATCTCATGCTTTGTGTTTCAAGGTCTTGGATTCAATTTCAGGACCCAAAAAACTCTGTGAATTTGCCTCATCACAGCTTATGCCACATTCCAATCACCAGTAATAGTTCAGAGACTAAAGGGAAATCCAGTCGTAGTTTGAGTGAAAGTCTGTACGAAGCAGCAAGACGGACGCCTCAAGGTGTCTCCGTGCCATGGGGCACACCTTGCTCTGGGTGAGAGGAGTACAGCGAAGAGGTCTTAACCACAGAAACTGGTGGTGAATGTCATGGTGGGGTCTCCAGAAGGTTCAGATGCTGCTCAGTGATAGGCAGCTTTCTGTCCCATGCCAAGCGTTCCAGCCAGGAGTCTGTGTTACAGGGCGAGTTCAGCTATTACACAGCACAGGAGAGCACACAGGACCAAAGGTTCAAGTCTCAAAGCTGACTGGCCGCTGTGGAGTTCCCAAACTGGCAAGATGACAGGGCTGTTTTCCTTTTCTGGGTCAGGACAGATCGGTTGAAAGATATGAACCATTGCCACATTTCTAACACCTTCATTCCATATAATGACCTGGTGGTATTGATCGTCCATGTTCTACTGAGAGGTTTCTGTATGAGCCAGTATTGATAAGTGGCAAGCAAACTGCCAGGACATAAGCTGTTGCGTCCTATATCCTCCTGCCTGTACCATCGATGATCACAGCTGAAAAGAACAGTTAAGGAGCTTCTGGACAGTCCTGAGCCACTTGTCTGGCTCTCAGCCTGGAAAAACTCCTGACAGAAAGGCTGTCTGGTGCCCTTGGCAGAGCCCCACAAGATTGAGTAAAATGCCAAAGAGGAGACAGCAGGACCTCAAGAGGGAAGCTCACTGTGAGCAAAAGGGCTACACTTGGCAGAGGCAGCTTTGGGAAAGTATTGATTGTAATGCAGGTATGAAAACATAGACACTTTGGGAAGCTTAGGTACGAGGATTGCCTTAAATTCAAGGCCAGTCTGGGCTACATAGTGAATTCAAGTCCAGCCAGATAGGGAGACCCTGTCTCAGAAACAAGCAACAACAAAACTGTACTCTTGTGCTAACTTTGTTTAGTAGTTTGGATCAAATGTTTCCATTTATTTGGGTTTGTCTAACAAATGGAATATAGAACCTCAGTGGAGATCAAACATTATACCTGGGCTCTTGTTTTCATTCTTTGCAAGAATCCACATGATCATAAATATCTTCCCCTTATTTAAGATTTTGCTGTTACTTTGGACTCCCTGTCCCAGTCCACTTGTTGATCGACCTTCTATGACATCTCAGGTGGTATTTTTTGGTGAAAAGACAAAGGATTAGAAAACTCAACGAAAAGGGCACTAAATTAACAATATCATCCAATCTCAGCTCAGCCAATGAATGTGTGTGCCAACTTCATCTTTTGGTAAAGTCATCTGATGCTAGAGTCTTTCAACCCTATTCCTTTATCTCACCCACCCACACTGCCCACACACCAGGCTGAGCCTGAAAGTACGGGCACTATGGGGCATAGGTTCTTCCAGAACACTCAATCGCTGGGAAATGTCCAAAGATACACTGGCAAGCAAATGTTCCAGAAAATTCTGAGTTCCACCAGAGTGCATACTTGTGAACAAATATCAGCAAATTTAAGCCATGGGGCTTGAATAGTAGGAGTTGGTGGGACAGTCAGGAGTACAGGTGCTCAATGGCCCATCTTCAAGTTTGCTGTCAGATTCAGTGACAGGAAATACATTACAGAGAGAGAGTTCACAGCTCATTGTATGCTCTTCCTTTCTACAGAGATGATAGGGACATAGCTAGATGTCCTTATGTATTGAGACAGAGAAACTGGAGACAGACTTTAAGTGTCAAGTCTTATAAATCTGGGCATGAATCCAGCCTTGACCACTTAGCAGCTATGTGAACTTGAGCAAATTATTTAATCTATCTAAGCCTCATTTTCCTCATCTTTAAGTAGGAAAAAACTGCTTGATGAGTGATATTGTTTTAAGGATAAGTCAAGGTGATTTGTGAGACAGCTAGCACAATAGCAACCTATTTTGTATCATATAGGTTTACTAATTGGTAGCAGCAGTTTGCTGTTAGGGCATGAGTAGGTAGGGTCATTTAACAAATATTTATTTCCTACTTCCTATGGGTTAAGTAGCCTTTAAAATATGTTCTCTTCAAAAAAAGAAAGGAAGGAAGGAGAAAAGAAAGGGAGAGATGGTAAAAGAAAGGAACAAAAGAAAGAAGGAAATAGAAAAGAAAATCAGCCCTTTTAATGCCGGACTCCATCTATGGCACTTGACAAATACAAAAGCAGTCATCAAATAGGCAGCTAAGACACATCCATAAAATATACTGAAAAAGGTAGTGTGTGATTAAATGCCAAAACCGAACAATACAGATGTAAATGCCCAGGACTTATGCATGGCAACACTTTAAATACATGAAAACTCTTAGCTTGCTCAGAGCAATGCATTCTAAAGATTTTCCTAAAAATGCTAAAGTCTTATATCAGGGATTACAAATTTCTTTCGTTTAGGAGAATGGTGATACTTCTGTGTGAACTTTACATCACACCGAAACACCTCCCCAAGCTTTGCCTGTCCCCAGCTCCTACGGCAGGGAGGACAATGCCAGTGTGTCCATCACTGACTAGAGTCAGAGCCAGGAGAGACCAGGTCTACATCGTTCCAATCCTCTCAGCCTTAGATACCTCACTTTTAAAATAAGGGTAGCAGTTTCTTAAAAAGTCACAAATAAGTATGTTAAGGTACACTGCAAATTAAGAAAGGACCACATAAATAGCTATTTTGTTACATTTATTCCACTAGCTCATTTTAAAAATCATTATCAACACTGAGGAAAAAAAACTTACATGTTCCCAAGGATTTACTTTACATAAGAAAATTTTACCAGAATCTCAAACAAGTTAGCTTGAATGTCAGTAGCATAGCCATAAGTTTTATTTTATTTAATCAAAATGTCCCTAATTATAATGATTGGATAGAAGAAATGAATTAACCATTTTAATCTATACAGCAACACAGTAAAATTTCCAAGATGTTTGGATTCTAGTCCCTACAGTAGATCTTTTTCTGAAAGTTAACTTAGATATTTTGATAGAAAGTCTGGGAATTTTCCAGAATCCTTCAGATAGCATTTAATTCACATTCATGAAACATTTGTTCTATATATATTTCAGTAATGTTTCTAATCTAACCTTAACTTTAGCCTTCCTTGTATATTTAAATGTGGCCTCTTTAAATACTTTCATTTTCTTTTCCATTTTTGGAAATCCATTTCTTTGACTCCTGAAACATCTTTTATACAGAAAATTGTGACACGTTGCTTTTAGTTCTCCATGCAATTAAATTTTGTTGTTGTTTTGTTTGAGAGGGTTTCTCTATTAGTTCAGGGTGGTCTTGAACTTGCTATGTAGACTAAGTTGGCCTGGAATTCACAGTGATGCCCCTGTCTCAGCCTCCTGAGTACTGAGTTACAGGTGTGCACCACCAAACCCAGCAAGTTTTGTTTTCTTTTGTGTTACATTTTGGATTCAGTAAGTGTCTAAGCTACAGCTCTATAGCAAAGTGCCTCAGAACCCCGTGACTCACAGCACTACTCACCTGTGGTCGTAGATTTTACTCCTGTGGTTGACTGAAGACTGGCAGACCCAGGCTTGGTGACTGCCAAGTGATTTGGGCATGCCTTGCTCCTGCATCTGAGGACAGAACAGGACTCTAACAGGGCTCTGGTTTGAGCTTCATTGGGCTGGTACAAGGTGGCAACGGCAGCTCTAGGCCACGTGTCACTCGTGCTCTTTCTGGAACTAGCAGCTAACACACATAGGCTGCCCTGCTGGTGTTGGGAGGCGTGGGGTGAGCAGAAGCACCTAAGGCCCACTGAAGCCTCAGCTCATACACAGCGCCCTCTCTCTGCTGCGTCACTCTTGGCTCCAACACACCACCAAGTAGAGATGCTTCTCCCACAGTTGGAGAACACAGATGGTCACGTGACCAAACATGAGTGCCAGAAGGGACACAAACCGGGACCAGCAATAACACAGAGCATGGTAAGAGACCAGCAGATGGCAAAACAGCAGCCTTAACCTGTCTGTGATGTCGAAATTGCCAGCTTCTTTTTCCACTGGTCTTTTTGTGATGCAGGTGAGAAAGGAAGAACACCTGCAAGCTGTGGGACTGCACGGCCAGAGCAGCACCCTCCTAACGACCGATGTTATGGTGCTGGCAAGTCTTCTGTAATAATGTTGTCAGCTAGGAACCACTTAGTTTTCAAGGTGGAGTTCTGATTGATTATGCCTCTTTTTCAGTGACTCAACTCTAGGTGACATTTGAGAGGCAGTGTCTTCTTCAGGGCAAGCCGGTATGCTGCACGGTTAGGAGAGTCGAGCTGACTCTAGTTGGAAGTGAGCCCAAAAGTCAGAGGTGGCACTGAGACAATTTTATCAGCACCCACGACTCCCTGCTGTCAATGCTGAGATTCCCTTCATGCCTTCACGTGACTCCTCTGTGATTTCTGTCCTGAGTGTGAATGAACCCTAAACACATGCGGGATCCCCTGTATTGAAACAGTGACTCCACAATGAACATGGGGACTTAGAAAAATTAAACAATAATGGTTCTACATACCATGAGAAATTAGTACAAGTCTTAACCATCTTACATAAAGTTCATTCTCCTAACAAGATTTACAATAAAGGAGAAATCAATGAAAAGGGCATAAAATACACAGGACATAAACTGGAAACAGTATAACAGTTTCGCACAAACCACAGTCTCCACTGAAGAGACAGTGAATTAAAACTTCTGGACTGTTTCCTCAGATGTTAGGACAAGGCACGCCTGTCGTCTCCGCGGGATATCTGATGGTGACATTCCTCTCGTAGCCATGTGAAGCATCTGACCAAGTCTGCCAGAGGTGGCGATCTTTGGCATAGGCGGTCCTCACTCGGAAAGGGCAAGATGACTACTCACCCATCAGCTAAAATAAATTCTGGCTTCCATCCTGGAGTCTTTCAAACCTATTCATCATTTCCTACTGGTACTTACCCTCAAGCTGTGGTTCTCAAGGTTCCAAAGGTGGACCACTGCAACTGCTGGCAGCACCAGCACCAGAAGCACCTCAAACTCATTAGGAACACCAAGCCTCCGGTTCTTCCCAGACCCACTTAGGCAGGGCATGGAGCAAGTGTGGAGTGAGTGCTTCACAGACCCCAGGGATTCTACTGCAGCTGCCTTCAGCATGCAGGGCGTCATAAGGCAGGAGGCAAATAGAGGTCAGGGAACACTGCTCTTGCTCCAGGAGAGCCTGAAATTGTCCACTTGCTCTTTATCCCCCACTGTAAGTTCTGGATAAATAGCCCATAGCCATCTCTACTTTCTGTCTGATTCTATACTCCAAGTGCTACATAAAGCAGTATAGTTCATTAGTAATTTTTTTTCTTAGCAGTTGAAGTGGTTTGTTAAATTTTCCTGGCGACCAAGCATCTGCTACCCAACCACATAGAGCAATGATGACAAACTTTGTGGCTCATAGGTCTATGCTTTGGGGTCTTGATCTTCTTTTTTTTCAACTTTAACTTTTTTCTTAGTATATGTTTAGAGTATGTATTGATCCTTGTCCTCTTGGGGAGTTGGTGCAGGTACTTGACAGCACATCTCAATGTCTTTTTCATCCTTTCCCTTCCCTTCCTTCCTCCTTTTGCAAAAGATCTATCTCCTTATTTCTTACTATCTTTTATTTTGTTCTTTACTTATATTTTGGGTTTCTCGTATAGGAAATATTTAAGTTTGTGTGTCTGAGTTGTTTCACTTAACACTATAGTCTCAACACGTATCATCTATTTTCCTACAAATAACCCCTTTATCATTCTTTGTGATGGAGTAGCCCTCCATTATGCCTAAGTACCAGACTTTATCCATTCACCTGTTGATTGATGTCAGAAATTTTGATGCACAATGTTTGTTTCAATTAAGCCAGCAGCCCCCACTTTGTGACATGTAGGTGCATGTGTGCCCATCCACACACATGCAGGCTGACTGCCAGGCCTTCCCACCTGTGGGAAGACTTAAAATCCAAAGCTCAACAGTAGGCAATAATGTTTCTGATTCAGTAAAAGAAGGTTGAAAAAGCAACTATGAATCAGTGAAGAAATGAACTAAATTAATTTCTTAGTAAATAGTGTTACAAAAGTCCAGGATGACTCAAAGAATCAGATCTAATTATTCAGTGTGTGCTGTTTGTAATACAGTTTGACAAAAGCGCTAATAATTATAATTCTTATCAGTTTACAGTGCTTGCTGGGTACAGTTTCATGAATGAAATAGATGATAACTTTTGTGAGCCCCTACATAAAAAATGTACCAGAAGATATAGAATGTTAATAACTTATTTAATAAATCCAGTGTTTACAGGAAACCTATAAGAGTAAAGACATCTGGAATAGCTACTTTGCTGAAACTCTGAGAAATATTTCCTAGGGGACCATGCAGGTCTGGTTCCCTCGGCATCCCTTACAGATTTGCCTGAGGAGCCCAGTGCTGTGACACATGACAGCGCACCACAGGGTGACAAGGTTAGGTTAAAGCTCACCAGACAGGAGCCTCAGAATGACTCAGTGTGGTCTGGTTGCACAGGATACATGTTTTAACTGTATCAACCAGGCTGATGCTAACCATCCTACCACAGAATACTTTCAGTGGAGCTGGCAAACCGAAGGGTGAGTTATGTTTGTCTTCCATAAAGCAGTGAGGGTTCCAACTCGCTAGCCTTCCCTCTGCCCACAAAGCCATCTATAGTACACTCCTTGGCATTACCTGAAGGGGACCACCTTTAAATCCTCTTTCCAAGTAAAACTTATAGAGCATTTTGGAAATATTTACAGTATTACATAATTGTATTACTAAAAATGGTGCTAACATATATGAAAATCAGCTTTAAAAGCTTGCAGAAAGCAGCTCACTGGTTTTTGAACCACATGTTAAAAAAATTATAATTTATTCTTCTTAGGCTTCATGAAAAACTGGCTGAAAGCTAAGAAGACAGATATTTATTAGCCAAATTTCAACATTACAAAAACAAGGGTTGAAAAGCAAGCACTGTAAGTTAGCGAACACAGCGGAGATGCCTCCTTCACACTGAACTATGCACCTTCACCAGGTAACTCAGAAGCACCGGGTCACCCAGGTTTACCCCAAGATTTTCTGTAATAAGTATTTTTAGCTGCATTTTTCTCCTTCAAAGTGTCACTGCTAAATTTCATAGTGATATCACATGGCATTTTACACTATTAAAAAATGAAACTCACTGTAAATATGACATTTTATCTGTATTTTACCTTTTAATGTATATTTTATCTGTTTTATGCAATTGCACATAAGAGTAGTATGTATATATTTATGTATGTATATGCAAGTATTAGGGCACATTAAGTTTACTCAAAAATTCCGAATTCATAGTATACAGTCAAAACATTTGGAGTCTATGTCTCTAATTTGTCTGTCAAATTACTATATATACTTGTATTGAACCTATAGAAAATAAACTATAAAAATACAAAAGTCCATTTCAGTTCTTTGTCTTTAGAAGGATTTTTTTAAAGAAAAGAAAAATAAAACAGACTTTCAAAACAGGCTAATAGGAGAGTAACAATAATTAATACATTGCGTATCATTATCTTCTTAGTAATTACTCAGAGTTCAGGATACAGGCATGAAATGTCAAAACACTGTTAGCACAAACCTTTCTTTTCAATGAACTAAGAGAAGCTAGCTGTGTAACTGTTGTAACTATCACAGATGTGTGTGTGTGTGTGTATTTTCCTTACCCTTCCTTCCTTTTGCTTTTCGCCTATCACAGTTTCCCTTTCCTTTTGAACAGTTTCTTCCAATTCATAATGTCTAGTGTACATTTTGGACTTTATTTACTCATTCAGCTTCTCACACTAGTGAGACAACATGATGTTTACAAATGTGGATCTGATTTATTTCACTTATGAGTGTGGTCTCGAGTTTCATCCATTTACCTATAAAAGTCTCAAGTTTGCCCTTATTTATAGCTGAATAATACTCCATTATATTAAAAAAAAAACACACACCTTTTTTATCCATTCCTCACTTGATGGGCATTTGGGTTGTTTCCAAGATTTAGCTATTACAATCTGTGTTGCTGTAAACATGGTTGTACATGTATCTCTGTGGCATGATGTTTTTAACTCTTCCAGGAAGATATCTAGAAGGGAAATAGCTAGGTCAAACAGGACCTCTAATCTTTTAGCTTTTTGAGAAATCTCCACACTGATTTCCACAGTGGTTGCACCATTCTACTCTCCCACCAACAGTGGAGAAAAGTTCCTTTTTCCCCACAGCTTTTGTTTTTGGTTGATTCCTTGAGGATAGCCATCCTTTCTGGAGTAAGTTGAAATATTAGTGTTGTAACTTGCCATCTCTCAAATGACCAATGATAGTAAACATTTTAAGACAGGAATAATGAAAAGAAAATCAGTTTTTGTTAAGCAATTTCATAAAATTTCATAAAGAGTTTTAAAGTTATTATAGTCTGAGACCCTACAATTCCACATCTGAAAATCCACTCCAAAAAGAATCCACACTACTTTTAACAAATGAAAAAGAGTTCAAGAAAAGAAAGCCAAAAGTAGGTTTTTAAGAATCAGGAAACTAAATTCTGAGTGATCTCCAGTGGCAAAACAGTGCAGAGATAAGGATCTGTGCAGTTCTGCCCAGTGGAAGTGCTGACTGATGCACTCAAGGGAGGGATCCCAAGTGAGGGTGATAACCAGTGCTGCCACAGGAAGAGACAGAGGTACTTGTGCTGGGTGGGTGCTTCGGGATGCACACTCCGGCCGTCCTCTGCCTGCACTGAGCACATGGTCCATGGAGCAGAGCGAGTATGTGCCCCACTCTCCAGGCCCTGCTGCCTCCACGTACTTCTGGGTTTCTCAGGTGCCAGCCATGCCCACTCCAGGAGCCCAGGCCTGTCATTGCCAACCTCACGTACACCTGCCTAGTGCTCCCCCGGGCCCTTCAGAATTCCCATGAATACAATAGGGAGCACACTTGTGCACTCATCTTGAGGTGGGGAGTGTTGAGGGCCACAAATTCACAATAGTTTCACATATTTCTCTAGGGGATGAATGGAGGTTTAGGAATATTGGCATCACCCTTTTGTGATTTCTTATTGTCTCTTTCAGGGCCATCTTCTCCCAACTACTAAGACTAAGACTAAAACCACTAAGCCTAAGACTGAGACTGAGGCTGAGACTAAGACTAAAACTAAAACCACTGAGACTAAGACCACTAAGACTAAAGACGCTCCAGGGCAAGACCCTTCTTAGCATGAGACCATCTCCACTCTCTGAGTCATTCAATAATCCCCTCACCATTTTCCTCATCAATAACTGAGGTTATGGCTGCCTCATGGTCTTTTGTTCCCTGTGAACAACTGGTCATCCTGAATCCCCACTGCAATGTCATTTTGTCCCTTGCTCTTTCCACTGTGTGTTGTGACACCTGGCAGGAGACTGAAGACTCACAAAGGAGTTTCCAACAGGGAGCAGCATGAACTGTGTAGAAACAAACTGTCCCTGGAAACTGTTGCATAGGTGGCTTGGGAGGAGCGTGTCCATCCTGAACATCTTCATTTGTCCTCACTCATTGTGAGTCGCATGCTCACAATGAAGAGAGAAGTTGTTGGCATCCCAGAAAGTGTTGGCTCAAAATTTCTTCTTTATCCCTTTCACCCTGTATGGTTCCTCTGCAGCATTTATCACAATTTGACGTAGACTAGAAACTTGCTTGACTGCAGGTTTGTCTATACTGTGCAGAATGCTCCATGCAGGGCTGACTGTGATGCCTGCAAGAGCACCCACTGATGTGGTGTGTTCTCAGTGAACACGTGTGGGAGAAATGAATAGAAACTTGAGGAGAGCATGAGTGCCACAGAAGATCAGATCTGGGCACCTGCAGACCTCCCTCGGCTGCCACAGCTGTGTTTGTGCACGCCAAGGTATGAAGCTGTAGGGCACTTGAGTCATGGATCTCAGTTTCATTCCCATCTCAGGGGCTCAGGACCTTCTTCACCCTAAGTCACAAAGACATCCTCCTCCTGTAGCACAGTTGTCTTCCTGAGAACACAGAGCAGGCGTCTCTGTTTTCCAATGTTTGCTAGGTGATAGCCCCAGCTCTAGTAGACTTTCCTCCTCTAGTACCCAAAACTCTCTGAGAGTTCTCAGTGCAGCCAAGTTCAAGTCCCCCAGCTGGGTGGCCAGAAGCAAAGCATATGATCCATAAAGAGCAGTGGGTTTAGAATGTCTCTGATTACTGGGAGTCAAGCACCAAATCAAGTTGACTAAATCCTTCTAGAATTCCACAAGGCAGCAGTTTCCTCAAGCTCCAGCTCCACACATTTGCTGCTGATCAGGACTACAAGATAGAAGCTCTTTGGCATCTCTCTTCACTTTGGCACCCATCCTTCAACCCAGCTTCAAGGAGTACAAGAAAGCTTGGAAAGCAAGGAGACATAAGCTGCAGAATGTTGAAACCAAATGTAGAACAATCAGTGAAAATTCTATTTGTGGTATAAGCTTCAATAACTTTAGATAGATATAGATAGATAGATAGATAGATAGATAATAGATAGATAGATAGATAGATAATAGATAGATGATAGATAGATAGATAGATAGATATCATATATGTGTGGTTAGGCTTTATGGTCCCATTAGATTTTGATCATTCCTACAGTGTATCAGTCAGTGTTTACTAGAGAAACAGAAATCACACAAGATATACAAATATATAAGAATCTACAAGACTGGCTTATGATGGTCACTCACAGAGTTGGATGAGGAAGCATACAGAGGGTGTCCGCATGCTGGAGGCTGAAGGGTCCAGTCCAAGGTCAGGAGCTCACTGCGGTGTCCCATGCTAGTCTGTATCAGGAAGCCAATGGATTTTTAATGGAAGGCTGAAAAATCTACACTGGAAGGCTGAAGGAGCTGCACTGGAAACCAGGAGATGACATCCAAGGTAAAGGTGAAGGCTGGAGCTCTTCCAAAGAAACAGAAGCAGATCCATCCTTCCTCATTTCCCCTTTATACCATCCAGGTGACAAGCTGTCCTAGGATGGGTCTTCTACACCCTAGAGTATGGAATTGCTGACCCAATTTAGTTGAGCTTTTTCTACTCAAGTTGATGCAGTCAATTAACAATCGCATTCTATGACATTAAAGAATTAGACATTTTAATTAGAATCTAATTATACATCAATCAAGTCAAATGGAGACTCAATATAAGAAGCCTCTCAAGGCTTCTTCCTTTCCCACTGATTGTAACTGAGCCTTCCCTGCACCAATATTCAGCACAATTTTTAAATGTTTCCCTTGCCACCTAAGATACCAGCCATTTCAGTCAGAAGAGTCTTAACATGGGAAGAGCTTTGTGCAACCAGGCTGACACAGCTATATTAAAATTGTAGCTGGCTCTCACCACAGCTGTGGTTTGGGCAAAACAGACCTTCACCCTTTACCGTAGCTCTTGTCTCACATTCTTCATCTTTGCCTTCATCTCCTTCCGAAGGCCAAGGCTGGGGCAGCAGCATCATTCCACATCAGCATGGGTAGAAGAGGTTGGGTAGATGAACACATCGCCATGTACCCGCCACTGGGAGGGAATACACAGCCCTGAGGGCATCAGAGTGACAGATTTGCCAATTGTCAGTCTGGTCAGCAACTGAATTTAACTTAAACCTAGACCTTTGATCAGCTTAAATGTCTTTGAAATATTACAATGAGCTATAATATTGAAAAGGAAGTTCACTGTGCAAACCAAACCCAGAGGAGGGTTGAGGAACATAGGCTTAGGAAATGTGTAGCAAGTATTAATTTCTGGGGCATAAGTGGACTACTGTTTTTTTGTTTTAGAAAATCCACAAAAAGCATAAAACACAAAAGAAAAATGGATAAATTGAACCTCATCAAAATTTTAAGCTTCAGTCGGAGGCTGGGAGTGAACCAGGGCAAAGCTGGGACAAGAGGAAAGGAGAGCAGGGCTGAAGCCTGCCTGGCCAGGCCTCAGAAAGAATAGATGCACATATATAGGCTTGTATATGCCTAGAACTTCACATAAAGAGTTTACAAGAATTGATTTTAGGGACTGGGAACATCGCAGGACCGGCAGCTGAGAGCAGGGCTGCTCAGGAGAGCTGTGCCCACCCTTCCTCTGAGAGCCGGGCCTGTTTGGGACTGGGAACATCGCAGGACTTGCAGCTGAGAGCAGGGCCAGTTCCAGACTGGGAACATCACAGGACTGGCAACTGAGAGCCAGGGCTGCTCAGGAGAGTTAGGTCTGCCTTCGCCTACAGGGAACATTGCAGGGACCAATGGCGGAGGGCCTGAGGTGCCTGGGTCTGCTACTGTTGGGACCGCTCCTCCTCCAGGATAATCTAGGAAGTCTGCCACAGGCATGAGCTGCCTGGGACCACAGCTGCTGACCCGCCCTTCCACTGGGAACATTGGACTGCAGTGGACTACCATGCTGGCTCTATGAGAGGCTCAGGAACCCCTCAGCCATACAGAAGATTTCATCAGGCTTCGGTCAGTGTGGTGAGCTTGCCACATAAAATAGAGGTCTGCAGTGGGTAGATAGGGGCAAAAGTGAAACTCCTTCCAAGTGTAAGACCTTGGCTAACCTGGCAAGAGAGTAGCTAACCCCCTCCTCCCACACAGACAACATTAGACAGGTTGAAGAGTGTGTCAATATTGCCCTGCCCCAATTTAGAGGAAATTAAAAGAACTTATGAGACTCCCAGTGACACAGTATGGCCTCAGCTGACAAAAACACTATGGCCAGGGAGACCTGGTGACCTGCCACAACCTGAAGATATAACAACAGCAGGAGCTAAGGGTTGCCCTACATCAATACTTCTGGGTTAGTTAGCCCAGAAAGAATATAGGACTCACCCAACAGGCATGGTAGGAGGAACTCAGGAGACTAGATCTCCTCTTTGTGGTGGTATCCAGCAATTTGACAAACATCAACCATACAGTAGAACCCTGAAACACACACTAAAGAAATTTGTGACTGTTGGAATAGAAAGACCAGAAATTTACCCAAAAGGTGAAAATGACTAAACAAAAAGGCAAAATGCAATCCCAAACATCTAGTCCATCAGGGGCAAGTGCAACCGATAATGAAATAGAGAACCCAAAAATTCATACACCAGAAATCTCTGAAAAGATAGCAAATGAAGTAAAGAAACAAATCCATGAGGCTATAGAGGAACTCAAATTAGAAATAATGTCTTATGTAAAGACAAAAGCAACAACCTTAGTAAATGAGCTGATCAAAATACCTAGAGAATAAATAGAAAAGAAACTACAGGAGCATGGGAAATTGATTAAAACTTTGAATGAACAAGGCAGAAAACAAGCAGAATCCACAAAACAAATTCAAAGAGATATGCAAGCAGCAAAAAATTATATTGAAAGCCAGCAAAGCTGCTTAAATGAAGCTGAGGATAGAATCTTGGACCTTGAGGAAA
>PVJX010025614.1:0-26762 GCA_004027295.1 Dolichotis patagonum | reverse complement strand
TCGTCCTTCCTCCTTCCCTTTTATACCATCCAGGAGATGAGTCACCCTAGGGTGGCCTTCTACTCCCTGCTCTGCCCCTCATTCCTCTCATTCCTCCCAGTACATCTGCACCTCTACCTGCATCACTCCCGGTTCCCTTGTGGCCCCTTCCTAGTGGCGGTCTTCACCCAGTCCTCCCTTCTTGTTAATACCTATACAGACTGGGGCTCCCTCTCCTACTCTGCTTTATTGTCTTAATTGTATTTCCATAAATTGAAAATCTCCCCCAGAATCTATCCATTTATTTATTCTCTGGAACATCTACTTACAAAAGATGCCAGTGTGTCTGGCTTACCACTGGCTTCCCCATATCAAAAATTGGGCCTGGCATACAGATATACAGACACCTGCTTGTTGAATGAATAACTGAACAAATGCTTCACTTTCCACAAAAAAAACATAGATACATACATATATAGGATGTGGGCTAAGACAGCCCTGACCTTGGGTTAGAAGGGCCTATAGGGTTTCTGAAATCCCCCACGTACTGCTGATGCTAAGTCTCCCAAAGGCCCTGGGTTGACCTGTATAGCTGATTATAACTCAGTCAGGAGTTCAGGCAAGGGATCAAGCTACCTGTAACCTTCAGCTCGGGGCCCTGTACAAGCTGAGCACTACTGCATAATCTTAGATGCTCTGTTAGAGCTGCCGATCTTGTCTTAAAAGGACTGAGGGAGCCAACAACCTGCCTGCAGCCTGCAGAGTGAGACCAATGATCACATGCACAGCCCTGAGGCCTCAAAAAACAAGCGCTTTTTCTACACCCATGGGTCTCCTAACAGAAAAAGAGCATCTGATGAAGCGTGCAGGTTAGAGGAGCTTTGGAGCCAAGGAGCCCTCAAAGTTCAAGGGTTAGAAAATTACTCCTCGCAGTAGTAACCACACGGGGAGACAGGACCTTAAAGTTGATTACATCACAAAGACTCCACCTTCCTGCCTTCCTGAGTGGATTCCTGTGGTAAGTTCCTCCGGACAAGTTTGTTGCAAAAGCAAGTTTGCCCCCAGGCCTTGCCCTGTGTCTGTGTGTCTGTGTGTCTGTGTGTCTGGGTGTCTGTCTCTCTTGCCCTCCCACATTCCACCACAGAGTAACAAGGCTAGAAGGTTCACACAAGAAGCTGACAACTTGATCTTGGGCTCCCCAGCCTCTAGAATTACAAGACATTAATTTCTTTATAAATGACCCCGTCTGTGGTTTTTCTTCTAGTAGCGCAGAAGGAATGGGGCGAGGGTCATGCGAGGCTGGTTGAGAACAAGGGCAGAGTAAGGTAAGAAAACCAGCAGGCAGGTTGCAAAACTGCACAGAAAGCGCCAGAGGCAGTCTTTTCTTTGCCTAGGGAAAAGACCAAAAAAAAAGAGAGGTGGAGCTCAGAGTCAGCTCTCTCCTGGACTCAGTGTCTTCCCTCAAAGCCTCTCCTGACTTTGCTGCTACATGTTTTGATCTAGATGTGTGAAGCAGGTACCAAGAAGAGACGATGAGGGTTCCTCAGCCTCCTGTTTCCTGATAAAATTCAGGGGAGCACTTTCTGCCCCCACAGGCCTTACCAAACACACCTAGGGTACTCTGTCCTTCCTTAGAAGCAAAGATCTCTCTCTCTTTTTTTTTCTCCCAGTAACAGGATCTTCACTCTGAGCAACATCTCCAGCCTGCTTGCTTGTTTTCTTTCTTTCTTTCTTTCTTTCTTTCTTTCTTTCTTTCTTTCTTTCTTTCTTTCTTTCTTCTTTCTTTCTTTCTTTCTTTCTTTCTGACAGATTTTCACTAAATTGAATTACCCAGACGGGGCTGCAACTTGCAATCCTCCTGCCTCAGTCCCCCAGAGTGCTGGGATTACAGGCCTGTGCCATCTTCTTGACATCTTAATGTTTTCTTGGTTAGTTGGTTGGTTGGTTTTTGTTTTTGGGGATTGAACCTAGGGCTTGGTACAAGCTAAGCAGTCAGTTTATTACTGAGCTAAGTAGAACATCTCTCTAAATCCTGCCTTTTAATACACAATTTATGTAGCTGATTTGCTTTTTATGTTAGCATCCATGTACCACCAACCTCACAAAGAAGGACTTTTTGGTCCTCTAGGAAGCTAAGAGCTTGTGAGAAAGGAGTGCGGAGAGTTACAACGCAGGGCAGGGCATGTGGTGGCTGGGGAAACCAAATGTCACCCTGGCTCCACATCAGCACATCAAGCTATTGCCTGAAATAAACAGAAGTCGAGGACATGACCTTGGTCTTCACTGGCACATCAAGTACAGAGAAGACCCCAGAGCACACCGCTGCCACCTGCCCAGCCCAAAATACACTCTGAATTTCCACCAGGGCTTTGGGAAAGGTTACTCTAAGTAGCACATAAAATAATGCACCACATATCTTAGAGGAAGATGGCTTCTAAAAATAAAAGCATGTAATTTACATGTTTCTGAAGCAGCACTTCCACAAACAATCCCCAGAACGCAGCGACCCATGGGCCAATTCCATACTGCACAGCTTATGTTTTCCAGGTTTTTCTCTTTTTCTTTTCAGCAAGTCAGACTTTCCTTTTTAAGCCTGAAGTCAAGGAAAGAAATCACAAGGCAGCACCAAAGCACCACTCTCCGCAGCAGCAAATTAGAGAGGGCTAATTTGTGGGTGCGACTGTGCCCTATTATCTGTACCGTGTCGCTTTAATTCAGCACAATCTGAACCCGGTCATTCCCTTCGATTTTACTTCTCCACAGAGCAGAATGTTAGCCTCCCCCATGGGTTTCATAACGGCCAAAATAAAACCAGCCCGCATTGAGCAAAGCAGCCACATAAAACCTTTCCTTCATGTATGGACAAAAAGACTTTCCAGAGGTTGTTTTTTTTAAGGCACTAAAGCAGTCTTGGTGATATTTCAAAAGATCCATTTTAAAACACTGAGGATTTTTTTTCTCCATTGTGCTAATGTGAACTGAATATTTTTCTCTTTAATAGAACCAAAAAGGTTATTACTTGAAATGTGTACACTGTAAATGCATTGCTGAAACACCATAAGTATATACAAGCCTGTTAGGCACAAACGCCAAGATGGAACCCAAACCAGCTCAAAACAGTATTAAAGGCATGAAGGCAAAAACTCATGAAGAGATAGGATAAGCAGGGACTTTTTCACTAGAACCCCAAAGGCACAAGAAATAATATCAAGAATCAACAAATAGGAAATAGGATTAAATCAAATGAAAAAGCATCTGTACAAAAAAATTACAACCTACAGAGTGAAGAGACAACCTACGGAATGGGAAAAACATTTTTCCTAGTTGTTCCTAGGACAGAGCAATAACATCTAGAATATATAATGAACCCCCAAGAATTAGACAGCCCCCCAAATAAAAACCTCAATAAAAAATGAGCAACTGAAGTAAATAGACACTTCTCAGAAAAAGATATACAAATGTCCAAATAAGTACATAAAAAAGGTTTAGCATCTTTGGCCATTAGAGAAATGCAAATCAAAACAACACTGAGATTAAGAAACAATGACAATCATCAAGAAATTCCAAAAACAAGAAACACTAGTACTAAGGTGATGGTAAACTAGTACAATCACTGTAAAATTCAGTATAAAGATTCCTCAAAATATAAAAAACAAATTCTGCTTCAGCCAGCTATACCCTTTCAAGGTATCTTCCCAAAAGAATTTAGTCATCATATTACAGTGATACAGACATACCCATGTTTATAGCAGCATAACTCGTAATAGCTCAGTCTTAAAAATGGCCACCAAAAATGAACGGATAAAGAAAATGTGGTATTTATACACAATGCAATAGTACTCTACCATAAAGAAGGTCAAGATTTAAGGCATTTGTAGGAAAATGGACGTACTTTTATCCCGTTTGAAATAAGGCAGACATGGGTTAAATGGCATGATTTCTCATGGTACAAACCCAAAATATAAATATTTAAAGAGCAAAATAAAATGTAGAAGGCAGGTAACAGAGAAGCGGGCCTTTTGGAGATGGGAAAGGAATAGAGGAAGAACAGGGGAGGGGGAAATAGAAAAGAATTAAGATGTAGGTAATCAATAGGTATTGCAAACGCACACTGTAAGAAGAAAGCAGGCGTGATAAATTGGGCTTGGGTTAGTAGTGCCCAGATTCCCATATCCAGCCCTTATGATCGGGAATCCAGCAATTGCTCAACCACAGGAAACAGGCTGGGCTGACAGGAGCAGAACCAAATGCCTCCACCGTGGCTTACGGATTTGCGGAAGCACAAAGCACAGGCTGCCCAAGATTATGTATGCACCCTCAGGCACATGCTACCCTCATTAGGGAGAGCTGCGCTTCAGTCAAAAATAAATCATTGTAAACAATCTTGTGGTGGCACCCAACTTCCAAAATCTCAGCACCTTCCCATGCCACCTGCCAACTGTCATCTCTTGACATTCAGAGCAGAGCCCCAGCTCTTCCGCCTCCCAGGAAGCGAAGCTGTAAGTATCCATCACCTGTGCTCTCATTCGGCAAATCATTTGCACAGAAATATTAGCACCAGGGGAGGGCCGTGCGCAGGTTACCACAGCAGCACAGAGCAGAAATGCATGACAGACAGGGACAGGCAAGCTTTTTAACAACTCAGAAGGTATTTGGAATTCAGGGCTGGTCTCTCCCGGTCATAAATCCACACCTTGCAGTTGTCGGGAGCCAACATTGAGCTAAGAGAGACAGCCATTGCAGAAGTGTTTCCTTACACACCTGTCAGCTTCCTGCCACATGCCCGCATAGTGATCAATGTCACTTTAACCCCGGGCATCGTCTGCAGGGGGAAGCCTGGCAGAGAAGAGGACAGTAGGATTCTGCCTGTCAAATAGGAAATTGGACTGACACACAGCCCAGGAGGGAGCCTCAAGGAGCACCTCTTTTCTTTAAGCATGCTTTTTAAAATCTTTCTTGAAGCACTGGAGATTAAATCCACGGTCTGATGTAAACTATGCATGCTAAGCAAGCCTCAGTCACTGAACCAGACTGCCAACTTCTGCCTTTTTTATCCCCTGACTGCCAGGTGCCCAGAAGCCCAAGAACTGAGGAAAGGCATGATCAAAAATACAATGAGTGCTGCTGCCGTATGCCAACCAATAGAAATGCGGGCTCATAAAAACATCATGGCGTGCCTCGTCCACTTCGTTCACCAGAGCTGGCACCATGCAACTTCTGGCTCTTCCCCAAAGTCAGTGTGATCGTGGAAGGTTAAATTGATTTAGAACTTGGAGGCAGCCAAGACAACACAACAAACGATACTCATGAAAGACTTTCAGAACTGCTTCAAAAATGGCAAGAACGATGGAACAAGTGTGTTCAAAGTGAGGGGAGTATTTTGAGGGGGATTCACAGCAATGTGTCTTTTATTGTTAATTTTAAAAATCTAAACATTCACTGTCTTTTTCAATTACACCTTGCATTTCAAATCCTTTTCACTGTTCCACAGAGTTTGGATACATCACAGTTCCTGACTCAATAAAAGATCAAGGAGATATCAAACACTTCTGCTGCAGTCCAAATGGGATTACTGTTGTTTGCAAATGGAAACAAAGCATTAGCTCTTTGAGCCTTAGGGTGCTCACCACCCTGCCTCCAAACTACTGTTTCTGTTGAGGACTTTGAACTCAAGAAAAAAGAGGATCTAGTACTGTCATCAGGCTTGGAGACTGGGTGCCTAGGCCAAGACCCCAAACTGACATGGAACCTTCAGAGTCACTGTTTCAACTGAATACATGAGAGAAGAATGTCAACTTTCTGGGACAGGAGTGGCTCTTTATGACATCGTTTGTATGAAAACACTCACAGAAGGTCTGCTAAAGGACAAAACAAAATACAGTTACACTAAATGAAAGACCCTTAGGTGGACCAACATGATCGGGTCCATATACGTACTTCTTTCCCAAGATTCCTTAGAAGATAAAAACAAGGCTTTTGTCAAGCAGTGGTTATGATGCTTGTCGCTCACAGAAGGACCAAAGTCCTCCTGGTTAGACTCTAAGGAATGAGCAATACAGAGCCCTCGGCTGCAGGCTGATTCCAGGTGCCTCTTCAGAAATACACTGAAGCCCTCAAGTCCCTAAGGATCGCCTACCAGGCCACAAATGGCTTTGATGTAAGGAACCATTTGGGACCACAGGTTATTACAGGGTTAAGTACCCCAGGGACGCTAGGACGCCCCCCAATGCAAGAAAGCAAGAATCCCAAAGCAGGTGGGATGAGGTGCAGGAGGGAATGTCACCTCAAGAATGTCCTCAGTGGCAGGAGGAGAACTGTAACCTCCTCACGCAAAGGAGCCCACATGGACCATATACTGAGGCGCTGAAGAACACTGGCTCACACCAGGGAGGCACACTGTCCTCAAATGGGTTCCCTGCTGGGGCTGAATCTCTAAAAGAAAGTCTACAGCCTAGGGATGGTGAAGAACTCGAGGGAAAATAAAATATTCCAAGATAATAAGCTTTTTTCAAAAAGGTTAAAAAAAAGTCATTCTTTCCTACCTTCCTTCTACATGGCTATAGACTTCTATAAAATAAACAGAAAGAGGGAAGTTGCTACTACAGAGCCAAACTTCTCTGTAACCCAAGTTCTCCCATGGTGAGGGGCCCCCAAGGTGGCAGAAGGCAGCAAAGAGAGTCCCTAAGGAGTCTCAATAAAGCAGAATTAGCTTTTGAGTGCTGGTGTATGAAAACCACCCAGAAACAGCCCCTGAATGAAGAATCACAGAGCTGCAACGAAATTCTGGAGTCTGCGATTCCCGCAGCCAACAGAACTCCTGGCTGAGACTACTGCTGTATGTAAAGAAAGATGTGTGGTCAGAGTGGAGAGGTGGCCAAGAACGAACTCTGGGTCACCACCCCCCCATCCAGACCTCCACATCCCCATGCCAAACCTAAGAGGATGAGGAATCCAGCAGCTATGGCTGGATGCCTCTGTCTTCCTCATCACCTTGGCCAGCTCTTCTCCCCAAGATGCCAAGGCCTCTCCAGAAGTTACAACACAGCTTCCCCAAAGTTTGCCTACAGGGAGGAAATCTGCTAGTCAGGCAGTGCCAGCGGTGCTGATTAAATCCCCTCAGTAAATCACCCATCCTGCTTCTGGCTCCCTGGTTCTGAGACACCTGCCAATGGCCCCAGCTTCTGGGAAGTGGCCATGTTCTCACAGGCCAGAGGTTCAGTCTTCAGAGACCGCTTGCAAGCAAGGCCACCTGGTGAGGGCTATTGGGACAAAATGTAGGCTTTGGGCTGGCCACGTACCCGTGTCACCACCTTCACCCTCAATTCCTACCAACACGCCACCTCTGCACATTCCAGGTGAATAAATGGAAAACTTCTCACTTGAGAGACTTGTCCATGAGAAAAGGGCCAAAATTGGTCATGACGCTGTTTTTCTTTTTAACAAATGTTTTATTTTAAAGCAATCTCAAACTTACCAAAACAAGAATTTAGCAACTATATTATAAAGCATCTTCTTTCTTCCTGGGGTACACAAGAGGAACCCTTGAACCTGGTGCCCCACTCCTCCCCGGCCACTAATACTTTATTAATGTGCATTTCCTCCATAGTCTCGATGCAATTGTCATCAAAACTGGGAAATGAACATTTAATGCATGTTCTGCATGCTCCCCAGACCGCCTTTAAATTGCACCAAATATCCCAAATTACACTTTATAGAAAAAGGATCCAGCTCAGATTTTCAGAATGCAGTTAGCTGTCTCTTTAGTCTCCTGCATTCTCAGATACTTCCCTCAGCCTTCCCTTGATTTTCTGACCCAGACACCTAGGAGGATGACAAGCTGGTCCCTGTGCATAATGTGTGATGTGGTGTTTGCACGACTGGGGTCTGTAAGCTGCTTTCTCCGATTGGATTCAGATTGTGCATGTTGGGCAGGAATCACACAACAGCGAGACTGTGAACTTTAACTCACACATCCACCACCGAGTGGTTCAGGTTTTGATTTGTCTCCCTGATGATACTGTTCTCTGGCAGCCTGGCTTGTGTTTTATACTTAGTTCTTCTCTCCGAGTCCACAGAGATCACCCTGCTGGGCCCAAGGTCAAGGCAAATGATGAGGGTGGTGGGCATGGCTTGGCCTGCACCTCTCTGTCCTCTCTGGCGATCCATATGCTGCTGCCTCTTTGCGGGGAGACTGCAAGGACGGCCATAGCAGGTGGTTTGCAGAAACATTTACATACCTGGCGTGGAATGGTGGGAAGGCAAAGACAAGAGGATGTTTCAGATGGAAGGGAGGTGAGCTGTGTTCGTCTTTCCATGTGAGAAAGGACTCCTTTCGCTCGTGCATTTATTCATGCCATGGCACTGATGGGGCAATTGTTCTTTTTAAGCACAGAAACTCCAGTTTATATTGGACTGCTACTAGCAAAATGCATACTGGGAAATGCTCTGGCCCAAAAGAGTATGTGTTCTTTGCAGTAATATTGTACCTAAACAATTATGAGACAGCAACAATAAGGAGATATTTGACCTGAGCCATGCTGAGAAGGAAAAAGTACAACACAAAAAAACACTCAACCCAAGCGGGCTGTCCAGGACCAAACAGTAGACATAGTTAAGACCCCAGGCCAGATGGGGAGTGAGGTGGGCTGCAGGAGACAGGAGGCTGGAGATGGAGTAGACAGGCTAGACCCCAAAGTCCTCAGTAACTGGCAAGAGCCTATACCTCACCCCGTACCCATGGGAACCATGAAGGGTTATGAGCCAAGTGACCAGATCATGCAGACATGTTTACAACAGTGAGGAAGGGCAATGAAGGGAAACAAGGAAATCGAGACCCACAGGATATAAGCAAGGAGACAAGTGCAGCATCTCCCAGAGCTGAGGCTGATGGCTCAGTGAGGGTAGGAAAGATGCAGAGGAAAGAGGCCAGATTCCATGGAGACCCAGGTTCTACGGGTTCTGTGGTGGGTTTATACCTGGAGGTCAGCTTGTCACACCAGCTGAACTGAATCAGCGTGGTGCTGAGTGTGGACAGCCCACTTGAGGACTGTTGTCAATATAAAAAGGAGAACTGGGGAGGAAGATAGTGTGGCTGGTTGTCTGTGGTGTTGCTGGTTCTCCTGTTGCCATTGGTTCCCCTGGAGGAGCTTGTCAGGCTTCTTTCCTGATATAAACTTGACTATTCTCATCGACAGACAAGCTCGGGTCCTCGTTGCTGCTGAGAATGGCTGCGGTTCACTCTGTGGGGAGCTCTGGTCCTTACTTTTACATGGCTTCCTGGCTCCACAGGGAAAGATGTGTGCTGTTCCATCTCCTGAAAAACCTTGTCACACTGGCTTCCTGATATGAACTCACTGTCTGAGGAGCTTGGGACCGCGCTGTAGCTGAGGATAACTGTGGTAGTTTTCAGGGGAGCCCTGGTCCTTACTTTGAGCACTGCTTCCTGGCTTCAGTGTGGAACCCTCAACCTACTGGTACAGATCCTTCATCCTGCTGGCACAGACTTCCTAGCTTCCACTGCTGACCTTTGGGCCTTTCCAGTACAGATCCATGAAACAGACTTGCATGAAACATTGTCATGGGCTCTAGGCCTCCAGTTGGACTCATGGGGGCACTGTCACGGGCTCTGGGTCTTCAGCTGGACTTGTGCAGGACACTGCCATGGGATCCAGGCCCTCAGCTGGAATTCTTTGGGTCTTAGTGTGTGGACAGATTTCCTGCACTCTTTCTTTTGTATTTGACCCTTTGGGTGGCCATTATACAATAATACTGTAAGTTACATGTCCTGCTATATAATTGTTTCTATATAATTGTAGTTGCAAATGCTGACTACAACAGTATCCTGCTGGGGCCCAAGAAGTGGAGAGCAGCGAAGTAATCCAGGTTCAGAGGGTTCCTAGATTCATGCAAGGTGGTGGGGGTGCCCTCAACCAGGATGAGACGCGTAGCTGTGATAACTTAGTACTTCCGGACATAAAGCCCAGTCTCCCAGTTTCCCAATCTCCTAAACATGGAACCCTAATGAATTTATACTCACCCGATTTCTGGAATATTCCAAGCACAAAGTTTGCAGCTATGGGTGCAAATCATGGCAGGCTGGGTTTCAGCCAAGTTATTTTACTTACAGCTGGGTTCCCAATGTTACTTACTGCAGTAACTGTTGTAGGCATAGCTGGGGTGGTTCTAGAGTATTGGAAAGAAAGAAAGGCAGAGCTGTGTTTCACGACTCACTCATCTTTCCCATCTTCCTACCAGGGCCATTTATATTTCCCTCACATTTCCAAGAATGTTACGGTCAGAGCAGTCCACCGTTGGTTTAATTTTATAGCACACATCTCCGATATTACTCTTTTGAGTGAATTATAGCCAATTTTGTTTTTAGAACTTTATTAGATCCTTGGGGAAAACAAAACAATGCAAAAAACATTAAAAAGCTACACTTAGACACCGTACATATTTTCATTATGTTTGCATATGGGAAGACAAAAAGGCAATGTTTGCTGCGAGTCTAGATGCAATTACATCTCTCCCCACATCGTGTTTGTTTTGTTTTTATTAATGTAAACCAAGCACCTCTGTTACTTCTTATTTTAAACTACTTCTCTATATACCTAATAAGCAAATGTTAGGTCTCAGGCAGGTGACAGGGACTTTCCAAGTAAGATCTGTTCAATGTTGCAATGAATAAAAACAACCACAGACTCTTGCACACTATTTTTTTTAATCTATGGCAAGAAAAAATCCAATAGTATAATTCTTTTGTGGGTCATCTCAGTCTTTTCTCCTTCATGCAATTTGTCCTTTTATTAATCTCCATTCTTTTGTGCACCTCACTAAGTTCACCTCAGCTGCACTTCGCCGTTGTGCTCACGGGAGTTTTCATGGTCACATCACAAAGTGACATCAACAAAAGACCTAGATACAGATACCTCGGGCTGCCTCAGCTCCTCCACAATACTCCCTGGCCATCCTGAAGTCACTTTAATACTTCCGAGCCCCCTTTGTCCCTGCACACTGTGCAGACAGTGGTGAGCTCACCTAAGGGGACATACTGGAAGATGAAATTACAGAAAGCATGTGACAGCTTCTAGCTTTGTACCTGGCATGATTTTCAACAGCTAAAAACATGATCAGATATAAAATAAATACACGTTAAAGACATTTTGCTCACAGAGGTAACCAACAAGATGGAAAAATGGGTTAAAGGATTATAGGAGTGGGGACATATTTCTATACAGTCTCTGAAAGAAAGAATGACAAGGTAACACGGCTGAAGCAGATGTAAAACAGGTTAATGTCTTCTAGGTATCCTCAAAATTATGCCTTGTGGTTATGTTTCCTAATGGCAAGAGACGTCTGCACTGCTGTTTTAGGAGAATCCTTTGCCCTACTATGAATTTTCTATTGATACCCATCTGTGCCTATAGACTTCTAAAATATTTTAAGTCAAAGAAAAGCAACGCTGAGTCCAAACTGCTAGAGTATTAGCTCACCTTGGGCGTGGCAATAATCCAGTATGAGGGACAGGCAGTCGCCCTACTGTCTGTCAACCTAGGCCCAAGCGTTAGGCTGGACATTTTCCCTTTAACCTAGGATGTCACAGACATTCAATAAATGTTAGCCAGAAATCAGTGGCTTAGAGAATATTCTATGTGAAATCCCATAACACTTAGGCAAAAGAGGTAACAAGAGGAAGATTCATAGCATCAAATACTTCCACTGAGCAAGAAAAAAGGAGAAAATTATTAAGAATGACTTCATCGTGGAATGAAGAATTATTTTCTCGGTTAGCAGTCTCCAGTGAGTGCTTGCTGGAGAAACCACCGATTTTGCTTTCCACCAGGACCTAAACTGGCGCTCAAGCCTGCATAGTGCCTCCCTGGCCCATCTACTGGCCACCTCTACACCTCAGCCCTGGGCAGACCCCATAGGCAGAGGGAGGAGGCCAGGCGTGGGCGGGGAGGCCCAGGACAGGCAGTCCTGCTATTAGCACACTCTGCATCCATGGATTCAGTCAACGGCAGGCCCAAACTACTATGCGGAAAAACTGTCTGTCTACACTTAACCATGCAACGAAATTTTCCTCGTTATGGTGCCCTAAACAATGCAATGCAACACGCACTCACATGATGCGTGCACGGTATCAGATACCATTAGTCATCTACAGGGACGCAAAGCACCCAGCAGGGTGGACACAAGTCCTGTGCAAACACTGGACCATTTTCCAAAAGGTTCTGAGCTTTGGTTCTTTTTGCTTTTGTTTCCTGAGGAGACTCCGGAGACCAAACTCCCCAGATACCAAGGGTTAACTGCACTTGTCCATTAGTGGGGTCCACACGCTGCAAGTATGTGGCGAAAGAGGAAGAGAGGATCTTTCTACTTTCTTCTCTGGTGATAAACAGAGCCATTTGGGACAACACATGGCACCATGCCAGCTACCACAGGAACAAGCTGTGTGATCCTAAAAGGGTGAGAATTTATAAATCCACAGAGGCCAGGAGCCCCATTCCTGAGGCCGCCTGGGGCGCCCCTGCCCCAACATGGGTAAGAGGCCTCACAGGGCTGGAACAGCTCACTCTGCAGCCCTGCATGGCTGGGATGCAGACTTGGGTAATTTTCTACCCGCTACTACACATAAGGCACAAACTCCTTTCTCTCTAGAGTTGCCGCGAAGATTCAACAATGTCAGTTCTGCAAATTACTTACCCAGAAAAAGTGTCCCCAAAATTGCTAGTTCCCGTCTCCTCGCACTGGTGTGGGGGTTACCCATTAATCTTTCAGAGGAGCTGTGGATTTAGGGACCAGTGCATGGGCTGCTGGGGAAGATTCTGCGCCAGCTACTTAATACGGCCTAAGCTGGGCCCACAGAAGAATGGGAATCACACTTACTCGGGGAGGTTTGCCTTTGCACTGAAATGCACACACAATCAGGTGGCATGCATCGCTCAAACCTGGGGCCCTCAGGCTGGCACACGGCAAACTTCCTGGGCTCAAACAGGGTGCCAATTTCCCCGGAAAGCCAACGGGCCTCAGGATCTGGGACAAAATCAGCATCAGAATCTTGTCACCGTATCACAGTGTGCCATGTGAACCATGAAGCTGCTGGGGTGAGTACAAAGAGAAAAGACAAGAAAAAGAATCCAGCTGTGTGGTGCACATCTGTAACCCCAGCACCCCAGGAGGCTGAAACAGGACAGTGGCAAATGATAGACCCTGTCTCAAACAAACAAACAAACAAACAAAAAAAGTCCATCTCTCCAAGCAGCAATAGATTCACCCTTAAAAAGGACAATTTCACCTATTTACCAGTTCTCTAAATTTCATAAAATCATTGCAGGTTAGAAATGCCAGTTACCGGATATTTTAACTGAAATATATATTTTTCAGCCCATGACACTTGCTGGCAGAAATTCAATGCCACATAAAATATAAAATACCCATCTGAAAGCCCCCACACTTCACATGAACCCGTAATGGCCGTAGGAAAGGGTGGCTGAGGTCACAGATTCCCCGCGACTCACAGACACGGAGTAAGTTACATCTGATGAGACCCAGAAAGATTAAACCTATGGCTGGCGACTGGTGCACACAAAGTCCTGGCCACCCTCTTATCTCTGCTTCCAGATCCTCTCTGTCAAGGAAGAACTGAGATTTCAACCACTTTCTAAAAGCACAAAAGAAATCTTTCTTCTTTAGGACTGAAAACAAAACTCATCTTCGTCAACCTGGGCTCTGTCTAGGTAGGGTTTTCAAGGTAAAATTCCTAAGGATTTAAGGAAGGACTTAACAGCCCCATGGCACCCTGGTCCAAAACCTTGGCTCTTAGAATGAAAATGACTTCCGTCTAAACGGCTGCTTTGCCTCTAGGTGGCGCTGCACGCAGAGGCCGTTCTCAACCCTCAGGAACCTGTCTGGCCGGAAGCCAGAGTTGAGGGTGAAAGGGTCCAGGAAAAAATGGGGAAGCCAGAGCTACGTTCTTTCTACCCTGGTTCATGTGACCTGCAGGGTCGTCTAAACTGATGCCTGAGCTTGGAGCTCCATAAAACATAGTTTGAGCCAGATATGGTAGTGCAGGGCAGTAAGCACAGCACTCTGGGAGGCTGAGGCAGGAAAATCACAAATTCAAACCCAGCCCGGACAACATAACATTAAAGATCCTGTCTCTAAGTTATAACTTAATGAAAGGAATAGAGGTGTACTCAGGTTGAAGGCCCTGGGTTGTTTCCAGTAAACAAAGCCCCCAAAGGCTGAAGTGATAGGACAGGCTATCCCAAAACGTGGCACCTTGGCATTGGACTGAACAATAAAGGCAGGCAGCCGCTCCCGCATTCCTCTTCCCCCTGTCCCCAGAAATGAGTCATAAACCAGGGAAGGATTTCTGATCTTCCCTGAGCCGCTCATGAGACCCCACAGGAGAAGTAACCTCCTTCCACCCAGAAAAGGCTCCTGGGTGTGACGCAGAGGAACAGAGCATGCGGGTCCAGAGGGACATCCCCAGCTGATCACTATCAGGGTGGGCCCTGTTATTCAGTCTCCGAGAAGGAGAAGGGGCAGGGTTTCTCTGCGTCTGCAGGTCCCCCTTCCTTGGGAAGGCTCAGGACCTACACAGACCCCCAGTCAGTCAGTCTGTGTGCTCTGCTGTTGGTAATCTGTCTTTGGGTCTAAAGAGATGGGTGAGACAAGAGTATTTCCCTTCCCTAAGGAGGCTGAGGAAGTTAGCAGCAGCTCCTGCGATTTTCCCTTGGATGCAGGAGAAGGGATGGTGGCCTGTGAGGAGCAGCTGTTCCTGTAGTCTGCATCTGAAATATCCCAGAAGCTCATGTGTTAATAAAGGCTTGGTCTCCAGTTTGGTGGTACTGGAGACAGTGGCACCTTTAAGAGGCGGAGCCTAGTGGGAGGAATATACACCCCTCAAGATAATCATGGTACCTTAGTCAGTCTGCCTCTCTCTCTCTCTCTCTCTCTCTCTCTGTCTCTCTCTCTTTTTCTCTCCCTGCTCCTCCCCCAGCCCATACAGCTGAAGGGATGACAGGACTCATTTCAGATCAGTAAGACATCAGAGGTTTGCTGAGGGTCTCTGTGAGGGCTTCATTTTTCTGATTAAAAAGGACAAAATGAGAAAAGAGCTGATGGTATTTTGCCTCTCGCTTTCTTCCTGTTCATTATGTGAAAATACAATGTCTGGTGCTACAGCAGCCATTTTGACACTATGAGGTACAAGTAAAACACAAAAGCCCAGCATGGTAAAGGTGGAAGAAGAGAAGGCCAAAGTTCGGGTTGCTGATGACATCCTCTAGTGACTTAATGAATACAGGGTCACCTGCCCCTGAACTTTGGCTAACAATCAATGTCCTCATATAACAACAACACGTTCAGGTCCTGTTACTGTTCCTCATTCAGAACACACCTCTCTCAGTATTTCAAAATCAGCAAGCCACACCTTACACAGCCCCTGCCTTCTTCTACAAATTATCTCCAAATTCTGTTCCCAAACCAAAGTCTTATAGAAAATTTTTAAAACTTCAGTCTGGCACTTTCGCACACAGCTAAATACAGTCCCCCTGTGCAACCCAGTTTGTGCTCCAAGGTGTTTGCCCACATGCACTGTACATGCATGTCCACCCAGAAAAACCTGGACACAAGCCACACCGGGGCGACTTAGTGACCTAGGAGACACTACATCAAAAACAAACAAGGGCTGGGGCTGTAGCTTAGTGCAAAGGCCGTGGGTTCGATTCCCAGCAGCACACATACACACACATACACATGCACGCGCGTACACGCACGGACACAGAGAAAAGTATGGAGACAATAGAAACGGTAATCGCCAGACATCTGGGACCAGGAGGATGGTAGGAGGAAACCCGGTCAGGCACAGGGATATTTACGGTCGGGACGCTCTTCTGGATGCAGCGCCAACGACGGGGATCTGCCATTATGCAACTGTGAACACCGCAGAGTGACTCGGTGCAGAAACCGTGCACAGGAGTCCACACCGGCTTATCACTCGCAGCAAGTGCAGGAAGTTGGTCCTCAGCAACGCTGCGGAAATGGCAGCTTTTGCGGGGATTCTCTGCACTACCTGGTTTTTCAGTAAATCTAAAATCCATTAGTAGGAGGGGAAAAAAGCGGGAGAAGGTGAGAGAAGCAAATCAATGCCTCAAGTTACAATAGTTTTCTTCTCAAATGGGTCTCCAACGTGCACTAGTGGAGAGCTGCACGTGGCAGTTTGGGCCTGCACGGTTGCCCTCACTGGCCACACCCCACACCTCCGAGACCCAGCTCTGCTATCCTCGTGGTTGGAGACCTCCCCCTGCAGCAGGGTCTCCAGACACCCCAGGCTCTTTCTCCTCCTGCATCCCCAGCATTGCCAGGTTTTTTTTTTTTTTTTTACCTCTAATAATGGTACTCCTGGCACAGCAAGTATCCTCTGGACGCTTCTCTGTGTTTCCGGAATTGCATCCTAGTAAATAAGGAATCCCCAGGCCCTTCCGGTTCTTCCTGTAAAGGTTCCTATCACCAGAACCACTGCTTGTTTGCTTTTTGTGGCAGTGCTGGGGATTGAAACCAGGACCTTTGCCTTCGGCCACATCCACAGTCCTTTCACATGTCTGAGGCTAGACACTGCTGGGCTGTACCTCTGCTGTGCACACATAACAAGGTTTCAAACTGCACAGCCCATTCTCTCAAGTTTTGCAGACTTTTGTCTGACAGTTTTCTTTGGAGTTTGGAGACTGACTTAAAATCAAGTTCTAAAGAGATCGCAGTTTTAACTGGGCATTGGTTACTGGATTGAATAAAAGAGCTAGTTGACAAAAAACTCAGCTATTGCTTATCACCCCCCTCCTTCCTCTTGTATATCTGCTGAATAATATGGAAATGGCACAGGACCAGGAGACCTCATCAAATGCATGGATTCCATGAAATCTGCTGGAAGAAAGCATTTGCTGAGTAAACGCCCCCTGGAGAGAAGTCACTGTGGCCAGCTTAGTGCAGCATTTGGTAACAGAGCCACCAGCTGGGCCACCAAAAAGAATTCTGAGGCAGCATAATTCTGAGTGATAATAAAATTTTATCTGAATGAATCCTTCCCCAGGGAAAAGCATGGGTGTTTTTAATACAAATGAATCACTAAGAATCCCTGCCCAACGCCAGGCTTCCTCATACCTCCCAGCCTTTGCACATACAGTTCCTCTGCCTGCAAGAGCCCCCTACCCAGCCCTCCATCAGCCTCGTCACACCCCTGCCTCATCCCTGTCTATCACAGCACAGGTGTCGTTTCGGATACAACAGGAAACTTAGTTCTTTGGAAACACTAGGAAACGTGCAAGCTGCACGTTTCCCAGTGGTTATTCAGCTCTTCCCTCTACCCCAGACTGCCTGGTACCTACATCCCCCTCTCCAAACCACCACCCCCGTGACTGTGGCATCTGTTCGCAGAGGGCTCCGGAGGACAGGGCCTCTCTGTGACAGTCCACAGCGTGGACTAGGTCATCAACAGATGTCTGCTCAATGCATGAGTCACAGAAGAGAGAAGCACACAAACGAACTCTATCCCCAGCTTGCCTGTGGGGCCTTTAAAAAGCCTGCTACCGAAGTCTTTCTCAGCACGAAGTGTTTTCCAGTCTGGCAAAATGTTAACATGCAGCATGTGCAAACTTCAACTCTAGGGAACACTTGCTTATCTGCACTAATTCTTACCAATCACAAAGGAGCACACACACACACACACACACAATCACAGGTCTTTGAAATAAAACAAATGCACTCCCAGGTTGCTTTGATGGACACAAATACCTGTAATGAGATAAAATGCACAGGATCGAAAATGCTACGTCACAGTCAACATTTCTGCATTTCGCATCATGGACAAGCACAAAGCAGTTCAACTTGGACCCTGGATGCCCGTACAGGGCACTGAGATCAAGTGGGGCAGGCTTGGGGGGACCGGGGTGTAAGGACCTTAAGTGGGAATTAGGAAGTCAGGAAGGTAGGTGATCGTTGTCACAGTAGTTAAAACACAGCCCAACAGAATGGCAGCCTGACCAGGCCCCCTCCAGCACTTCCGAAGCTTTACAAGGGACACTGCATGTCCTGTTAAGTCTCGGGGTGAGCACACATGCTGCTCTGCTCAAGTGGGCCAGCCCAGCTGTTCCCAACAGCTGTCCCTCTCCGAGGCTGGCCTCCAGAGGGCTGACCTTAAGAGTAGGGATCAAAATTCACCCTGGGAAACCATCATCCTAATAAGGAAAATGTCAACACACCCTCCCCTTATCAGTAATTCCCAGGGTACTGCAGCTACTGCAGGACCAGGAAATGAAGTTCAAGCTGCCACGCAGAGATAGCACTGGCTTTGGGGGTTCTGCTTTGAAGACTTCATTATTTACACACTGCATCTGAGGGTTCATTCCATCACTGTAGACACTTGGTGTCCTGCCTGCTCCAGGCAGCATGTCACACACAATTAGGTGTAGAAAAACCATCTTTTTTTTTTTTTTTCAAGTGGCTGGCAAGAAACAACAGCGCAAACAGCGTCAATATCATCTGTTCTCTCTCTCTGTAATTTCCCATCCTGCTTACTTGTGCAAAAGGGTTCCATTCAAGGAGGCACTGAATTCCATAAGGCCAATAAGCAAGGGGCCTGCCACCATGAAACTGAAAATAATGTTATTGGAAGAAAGGTAAAAGTAGCAAGGAAGTCATAAAAAATCTTTTTTAATTATTATTAAGATGTAACATTGCATAGAAGATCTCAAGTCCAAGCTGAAAATTTGATGACTCGTTAATAACCAGGAAAATACAAATAAAAATAACATTAAAATATCACGCTCACCCTCCAAATGGGCAAGACTTAAAGCTTTCAACAATATCAAACACCAATAATGATAATATAGAACAAATAAAATCATATGCACTGCCAAACAGTGGCAGAGTGTAAATTACTAGAGTCAGTGTGCAGAGCAATTTGGTAATTTATAATAAAGTTGAATAAATTCTATGAGACTTTTACTTGGTGCCTAGGATAACCATGTATATATATGTGCTTAGGATTTCATGCACAAAAATGTTCACTGAAGAATAAATTTCTTAACAGTGAAATTAGAAACAACCAATAATAGACAACCATTAATAGACAAATATGATAGTCTTAAAATAACACAATGTATCATCAGCTTTCCTGAGATCAAATTATAATCAAATTATAAAGAGGAAATGTTTATTTGGTCTCACAGTCTGGGAGTGTCCAGTCCATGGTGTGAGTCTCATTGTGTTTGGGCCTGCAGAGAAGCAACATATCATGGCAGCAAAGGCCAAAGAGGTAGAGAAAGGCGAGGGGCAAAGGTCCCAATACTCTTTCAAAGGCACACCCTCTGTGACATCTCTTCTTTCTACTGGACCCCGCCTCCTGCAGGTTCCACCAGCTCCCAATAGCAGCACAGACTAGAGATTAAGGCACAAGGACTATTGAAGACCAAAGACCTAAACTACAGCACCCAAGACACAACAGTTACAAGAATGAAGTACAGTTATAAATATGACCTAATCTAGAATATCGAATAAAGGACGGACAAAGAAAGATGTAGAACACCACAGTATTCAGTACCTGATCGTTTATGCAAATTGCAAACTAAATGATATACTGCTCATTGTGAACATGCGTGTGTACAATCAGTGGCTCCCGAACAGACAGGGAAGAGTCCCCTCTTCCCACAAAGTATATCTGGCAGTGTCTGCAGATATTTTTATCACAACTCGGGCAAAGGGTCCAGCAGAAACCAATGGATGTGCTGATCACGATTTTACAACATAGTTCCTCAAGAACAAAGAATCACCCAGCACACAGTGTCAACAGCACTGAGGACAAGTAACTCCAGTCTAGAAATCAGGCATACAGTTGTTTTTACATTTTGCTATGTAAATAATCTCCCGGCATGGATATATCTCTTATGCAGCCACTGGCTGCAGGACAGGTCCAATGCCAAAACACAACATGTCACGTCTCCTCTTCCATTCAAAAAACAAAACATCATAACGGCTTCTGATGTACACGCTTATCCCATTTGAGAGAAACCTGAGAAGTTAAAATGCTCCTAACACCATACGCATCTCTACGGTGCTACAAAGCTGTGACCAAACCCACAAGAACCTCTCGCAGTTCCCAAGGGCACCCTCTCCACTCCTGTCTCTTGTTTTTTCTTTCCCAGCATCACTGTAGCTTCTTTCAGAGGTATCAGTTAGTGGGTTAGTGAATACAAGTTGCTATTTCTTCTGAAAAATTACTGGTACATTCTATTTTGGTAAACCGAACCATGCTTTACATAAACCAAAGGAGGTCACTCCATAAAAGAATCTGCTAAAGAAATTTACGCAAAGTTTTCTATCACCTAATCGTCTCAGCCTAATTCATATGTCGCATTTAGCAGGAATGGCTATATATCAGGTTCTACAGATGATATTAAATGTATTAAACTTTTTTATAACTCACTTTTTAAATTTTTAAATGTTTATTAAGACACATTTGCAGTATACAATATAACCAACTTCAAGGTAGAAAAGGTTCCCATTTTGCCAAAGCTTGTGCTCCTATTGCCCAACCTGACACTAGACGGATAGATGTTAAGTCAAAAGGAAAAGCCATCTATCAGTAACTCTCAGACAGTACTGAGGCAGGGACCAAGCTAGATCAATAACTCTGTAGATTTTTTTTGTCAACATATGTCACACCAGGAGTCATCAGTAATTAGGGGAGAGGGTTGGGCTGGAGCAGGCAGGGGACCACAAAGGGGCAGCTCTGTGGTCACGGGACAGTTCCGTCTCTTGACTGGTCATGGTTGCCAGAATCTATACAGGCAATAAATTTCACAGATGTATAAACACACCCCAACATAGCACGGGTTCATGGAAAATCCAGTGGAAGCCTAGTAAGTTCTATATTTAGGTTCACTGTATTGTGAAAATATTATTTCCCAGCTTTGATCATGTTGTAATTATATACATTGCCACCACTGGGTTAAGGCTGGGTTAAGAGACCTCTGCATACTCCCCTCTGCAAACTCTTGTAATTCTGACTACTTGACATATGTTGTTAACTGTAGGTGAAAATAAAAAAAATCTCAATACGATATGTCATCAGGGAAATGTAAACCACAGTAACAGTGAGATTTCACTTTGTATCTGTTAGTATGACTGAAAAAATATCAACAGCACAAAAGCCGAGGGGGGTCTTAATCACTGCTGGTGGCATGAAGATGGGCAGAAGTTAATAAAACGAAACATACTCTTAGCATATGATCCAACAATAGCACACCTTGGGATCTATCCAAATGAGTTTAAAACTTATGTTCATGCAAAAACCTGCATGCGTTTGTTTACAGAAGCCTCATTATTCATTGCCAAGACTCAGACGCAGGCAAGATGTCCCTCAGCAGATGAAAAGATGAATAAGCAGTGGTCTGTTATTCCTATTATTACCGCTACTCTACGTGATGGAATAGTACCAGGCAAGAGAAAGACGGAAGGAGCCAGCCAGCCATGAGAAAGGCACAGATGAATCCGAAATGCATATTTCTAAAGAAAAGAAGCAGTCCAAAAAGCCACAGACGTGATTCCTACTGTATGGCAATCTTGGAAAGGCAGACCCATACACAGTAACTGCTGTGGGTAGTTGCCATAGGTTCTAGTGGTAACGTGGAGAGGAACGCAGGTAAAGTGCAGAGATTTTTAGGATGGAGAAACTGTTCCAGATGACAGCGTCATGGTGGATACACGGTGCTGTTCATCTGTGAACACATAGAACTGCCCCAAACAAAAATGGAAAGGATGGATGGAAGGCTGGGTGTGACGACGCACACCTGTAATCCCAGCACTCAGAAAGCTGAGGCAGGGGGATCGCTGTGAGCTCGAGGCCTGCGTGGGCTACAGAGCAAGACCTGCCTGAAAAAGCAAACTCAAAGGATAGACGTTAGCGAGTAATAATTTGCTAGTAATGGCTCATCCAATGTGCAAAGTAATACAAGATGCTCACAGAAGGGAAAGCTGTGTAGGGAGAGGGGCATATGGGCGTCTGTACTTCACGCCAAATTTCCTGTAAACTTTTAAAACAAAGCATATTCATTTAAAGATGTATTAATTTTAAAATATTAGCTACAAAAGTTGCATTGAATCTGTTCATAAGCAAAATGCATTTGATAAATAACAGCTAATACCGCGTTAAGCATAGGCAACTACACTGGAGTTGACGTCCGGGTCCGTCTGTAATCTTGTATCCCCCGTGTTAAAGAATCAGCCAACATGCAACAGAGTAGAATAGAGTAGAATAAAATAATGCTGTGGTGCTAAAGTGGAGTTTTAACTGTGATACCATTTGAGTTTACACACTACATAGACATAGTGAGCCCCCCAGGAAGAATCCAAGCATCCCCATGCTGCTCCATGATGATATATCCCTTTCTACCACATGTTGGAAGAAAAATAGCAACAAACCCCCCAAATCCCCTGGCTCTTTCCAATGTATTTCAGAGGTGGGCTACTAGAAGATGTAAAAAAAGTAGCAGAACGTTATTTGCACACCAAAGATCACTGTAGCATTACTGACAACAGCTGAAGGTCAGATGCATGAATGAAGAAACTGTGGTATGTATAGGTGGTGGAATATTATTCAGCCTTGAAAAAGAAAATCCTGTGTAGACTACAATATGGGTGAACCCAGAGGACATTATACCAAGCAAAATAAGCCATATTAGTACAGGTAGCACAATGAGGGCTAGAAGGCAACTTCTCTCTATGTACTTGAGTTTGGGCAACATCTCAAAGTCAATTCTGCTTCTACTATTTATACATGGAACTGGATCAGAGTGAACGCTGGCACAGATATGCTTCTTTTTGTTTGTTTGTTTCATTTGGGTTTTTGAGACAGGGCCTTCCTATGCAGTTCAAGCTGATCTTACACACTCTGTAGCCCAGGCTGGCCTCGAACTGACTGCAATCCTCCTGCCTCAGCCTCCTGAGTGCTGGGATTACAGGCATGTGTCACCACATCCGGCTCAGGCATGCTTCTTGAAAAACCCTGCTCAGGATGGCTCAGTGCTCTGTCAGTCATTCCTGCCAATCTCACCTAGGGGCCACCGTGGAAGGCACCTGGTGGGGGCAACGTTTCCTTCAAAATTTGAAAGCCTGGTTGAACTGTATACTTTTTGCTTTTTCTGTTCTCCACTTTTCCTTTGGTGCCACAGGTTTTGTTTCTGCTGACACAGATGTGCCCCGAGCACTTCTTCCTGGGATCTTCAATCAATGCAGCTGTTTTTCTTTACCACTGAATGTATGCTTGCAGTTCTATGCTCACTGTACACAAAGGTCTGGAATCTTATCCATAGGAGCCATCCCACGGTATCTAAAGCAGTCACCCTCTTTGGAAACAAAAATAGAATGCTGTTTGCAAGAGACTGGAGGTGGGGGCAACGGGGGGCTGTTCAGTAGTCACGCATTTGGTCACGCAAGATGAGAAAGTTCTCAAGATGTGTTTCACCCCGACATGCACACAGTTAACGTCAGTGTATTGTACATGTAAAAATAGTCAAGGCTGTAATTTTATGTTGCCTATTTTTTACTTTGAGGTTTTTTTTAAAAAAATAAAATGACAGCAGTGGGCATGATTTCCATAGTATAATCTGATCGTGACACCACAAGCCTGCTGGAACAGAGGACATGGAGCTCAGTACAAGGAACTCCAGCAATCTGATGCACAGCAGGATGGTTGCAAATGAAAAATGAAAAGCAAACAAAATGAGTTCCCCAAAACCTACTGGATACCAGAAGTTAGCAGGCGGCACTCTGGGCAGCAACTTCACTTTGAACTAAAGCTGATTTCCATTCAATAGCATCTCTTAACTCGTAGCAATGATGAAGACAACTGTCACTACAGCATAGCTGGTTTTGCACTGGCTCATATGTACCCTTCATTGACTCTTCTTGATGGCTTTATAGGACAGGTATCCTAGTTATTTACCAGTAGGCAAGAACAATTGTGAAACACAGCAATGATCATTTCACCGCATCTGTGAAATTATACTCTGGGCAGGGCTGGACAGGAACGGTGTCACTGTGCTCTTGCAGAGTCAGGGCAGCTGAACTGCAGGAGGATCTGTTTTCAAGACGGTGACTGGGCTGTCACCTGGGAGCCCAGCCAGGCCACAGGGTCTCTCCCAGGGGTCCTAGATCCATCATAACACCCACCAGGACCGTGTTCCAAGAGGAGCATCGCAGAGCGACATGGAGATGCATTTTCACAATTCACCCTTGTATATCACACAGTATCACTTCTACTATGCTCTACTGATCAAGGCTGTCAAAGATTGCAGCCGATACCCAAGAGATGGGTCACAAACTCCATCACATGATGCAGGAGCATCAGAGGAGACTGAAGGACACATGTGATGAATCTGATCGGGGACACTGGAATGGCCATCTTTGGAAAACACCACCATCAGGATCAGTCCCCTGCTGTAGATGGGGACACTGAGTTTTGGTCAGTGGTCAGTAATTCCTCCACCCAACCAAAGTCACAGAGCTATGAAGTAATGGAGTCAGGATCCAACTCAGATAAGGCTGACTCACAAGTCAGAGCCCTTAAGGACTGGACTCTTCTGCTCCTACCACCTCTACAGTGGACCCTATAATCACTCCTGCATGGTGAATCTCACTTCTGCGCATGACAAGGGTTTATTGAATGTAACTGATGTGAAAATAAACTGGAACTTCCCAGTGCTACGGCAGCTTAGCGACTGACACATAGGAAGCTCTTGAAATTTTTGCTGAGTTAGAAGTATATCTTTTTCACCGTACAGCATGACTTCCTTGAGAGAAAGGCTCAAGTCCAATAAAACCTGATACACACATGAAATTTGACCCAGTTCACTAAACATATCTGGAGTTCAATAAGTGCTTACCTGAAATACCCCCACTTGCTTATATGTATGTCTCCCTAAATGCACCAAACTACTGTTGCAGGCAGCTGAGTTAGTTAAAAATATAGGCAGTGAGACAGGGCTAGGTCCTCCATTGAGGAATGGAGCCAGTGCAGATACCTGGCAACTGTGGGGGTGGGGGGGGATCCTGCTCTGAGCCAGGCCTCAAGACAAAGGATCAAACAAATGCATCTACATCCTGGGGACTGATATTCTAATTAGTGCCCTCTCACTCTGGAGTCACTATCCCATCCCTCTAGGGGAAAGGTCACAGCTCCAAGAATGCCTGCTTGCTATGTGACTTGCTTTCCCATTTTTCCCTAATGTAATCAATTTTACTTGAACTGTTAATCTTATTGGCTAACTATAGTTATGTCCCACCTTATGCCCAACTGTCTTATGAGCTCCCAGTCTTCCTCCACCTTGAACTCATGGTTTTACTCTATAAAAGCCCCTGGAAAAGACAGAGTTCTGGGCGACCCACTCGGGTCCCCTTCTGTCTCTCTTCAGACAGAGCTTTCTTACTCTCAATAAATATATTCTGCTCTTAACCTCCGTTGTTCCTAAATTTCATTCTTTGATTTTAGAGAACACGAGCTCGTACTGGACACAGTAGGTCTGGAGTTTCATTCCCCTATATCACTATCAGCTACCAAATGCACACCTCGGAACCATCAATCCCTCCACACACATAGCTCTACAAGGGCTCTGTTCAGCAAATGAATGAATGAATGAATGAATGAATGATATAGATGGGTTTAAATGGAACGGTGGTTGTTATTATAGAGGGTCAACTTGACTGGCTTTGCAATCCACACAGGGGACTGGTAGAGCACACTTCTGGGAGTATTTGAGTGAGTCAAGGAGGTGTGGCTTTAGAGTCTTTGTCTGGAGCCTGGCTCCTTGCTCTCTGGCACTGTTCCTGTTCAGTTTTCACTAAGCATTTTTGCTGTGCCATGCTTGTCTGCCATGTTGTTCCTGTCTTGGACTTAGCTGAGCATGGACTGAGTTCCTTTAAAGCGTAAGCTAAATTAAACCTCTTCTCCTTCAAATTGTGGGAGCTGAATAGGGTGCCTAGCAATGGGAAAGCTAACACAGAAATGATGAACAGTGCACAGGTTTGTAGTCCCTTTCTCCATTCAAATGAGCAAAAACGAGCACAATGAGAGAAACAAGCAACTATCACTGGCCTCATGGGCCCAGCCCTAAGGGAAAGTAAGCTGACACATTGTGTAGAGCAATAGAAACCAGTGTGTGCCAATGAATCTTGATTGCCAACCTGACCGGATTAATAAAGTAGTGGAGAGGTAAGTGGATTGTGAGAGCAAGAACCTCATCAAACCACCGATGAGTTCATTACTGAATGAGTGATTAGGAAGTAGGGCCCAGCTAGAGGAAAGGGGATGTGGAGACAAAATCTCGGGGAATATATCTGTCCCCAGGTGCCTTCCTCTCAGTGTCTTCCCCTGTGTTCTGCTTCCTGGCAGTCTTGAGATTAGCAGTTTTGTTCTGTCAGTCCTGTCACCATGATGTTGCTGCTTTATAGTCAGCTGACCATGGACTGCACCACTGAAACCATGAATTACAATAAACCCCTCCTCCTATAAGTCACAAGTATCACCTATTTTGTGCCTGCAATGGGAAACTTGACTGAAATACGATTGATCTCATGCAAGAAAGAAACAAAGATGCAAAGTGAAGAAGAGATGAGCGAAAACTTTTCCCCTGAACAAAGTAAAGATGCAATTAATAAACCTTCCAATGTACTCTGCCACTTTTGGGCTCATCCCTCCTTGGATCCTAGTTCAGGTGCAGAATGCC
>PVJX010025613.1:7335-26841 GCA_004027295.1 Dolichotis patagonum | reverse complement strand
AGTCAATTAACGTTGTTGTGTGTATTCATACAAACTTATGAAAAGCCTGATATTATCATTTTCTAAAGACAAACATATTCTTCCGTAATCATACTTTAAATTGACACTTTTGTTTACAATTGATTTTTACTTTGTGTCTCCTCCTAAATAAATGTTAAAAACTGAAAGGTGAAGAAATATTATGAAATATATCAATTAAGTTTATAATCATGGAATACTCATGTTCATTATATTTTTCTATGATTTTATTTGCATCTTATCCATGTACATGATTGTAAGTTGAATACAACTTTTCTCTTTTCAGTTTTTCATGTTTCAGCAGCTATATATTTAACAGTTACTAAGCACCAAGTAAACTGAGCCTCTGTTTAGGATGACAGAATGTAAAAATAATTGGAAATTCAGAAACAGGAAAAATAGCACACATATTTAAATTCTAGAGCCAAGAGAAAAAGATTGTATCAGATACCTGAATACATAAGTATAGCCCAATTTCCTTTCTGACTTTTTACCTAAAGTTTGCAAGCAAAGAGAATTCTGTGTAATAATTTCTATCTGAAAATCTGGGCAGGGGAAAAGGGAAAGAAGGAGGAAGTAGGTGAGAAGGAAGAAGGAACAGAGAAAAGAGATTGATTTATCTAATTGCCAAAACTGAATTGGATTTTAGAAAGACAGAGCAATCTGTAATTGGATTTAGAACAGACAAACTACTGAATATTTGATAAGAAATGACTCAAGAAATAGACAAATACACACGAGTGGTATGTGGAGAGACAGTCAACAGGAATTATATTTGAGATTCAGAAATGAATTGATTTTAGGACATAACTACATGGCAGCCTATAGAAAGCTTTAAAGGTGGCATTGTTTTTGGCCATCTCTGGGACTAGGGACTGTGTCCTTGTCCATGGGAAGTATGTTCAGGGGCTCCAGTGATAGCCAGAAAATGTGCATTGCTCAAAGTCTGCAAGTGTTAGTCTTCTTCCTGTGCACACATACTTAGGATAAGGTTTAACTTACAAAATAAAGAAAGAAATTAACAACATTAACTAATAATAAAATAGAATAACTCTAAACTGTATCATAATGAGTTATATAAATGCAATGTTTCTATTTTTCTCAAAATTTTATACTCACGCCTCTTGTGATGACACTTCCTTACCTGATGAGATGGAGGGATTTGAGTCAGTTATTTAGGTACTGAGAGACAGCATTAGGCTATAATCACCCTGATACCAAACACTTGATCCAGTCAGGAAAAGGGCAGCTAAGTGACTGAGAGATGAGACGCATACATGATGCCGATGTGGGAAAACGAAAGAACGATTCACATTTGAAGCATAATTGGATGGAATGGCACAGAATTTCATCACATGACTGAGAACAGGGCGCAGATTCAAGTGCATGAATTCTTTCCTTCAAGTGTCTACTACTATGTGTTTACGGGACAAAATGACTGCATTTATCCTGAGGTGTGGTCCGATAACGTGACACATCTTAATGCTGTCTTTCACTTCCTACCCCACCTACCCTCTCCACTCTTTCCAATTCTTGGTCCTCTTTCATTTGCAGAAGCAAAAAATAAACAACAAAAACAAAAACAAATGGAGACCTAAAATAGAGCTTTTGAATTCTCAATGTCTGTAAGTTTGGTCCTAAACTGAAAACAGGAATATGTAAGTGTAGACTAGGGAGAGACTGATGTAGTGATGTTTTCTGTAGATTAAAAGTATTGGGTAAAAACGCAAATGCACGTATGAGTTTTCAGTATGATATAAACATGATAATTGGAGAAATTGAGTTGTGGACTCACTGCAAACTCAGTGGACCTTGGCAGTTGACAGATGAGTAGGAATGAGAAACCACAAATGTTGAAGGTTTCATTCATGGTAAATTCATGTGCACACACACACATGCACACATACATATGCACACATGCATGCACACATGAGGCATACAGAACACTTTTGCTTACTGAGAACCAACATTTATGGAAAGGGCTGATAAATGTGCACACAGAGCCACACTAAACAGGGAAGACAGAAAAGAACAAAGCTTTATCTGCGAGATCTGTGGGATTGTTTTCTCTATACAACTATATCCTTTGCATTGATCACTCCAATTAATCATTTTTTTCCCAGAATCCACCAAAATGACATGACTTTTGGGAATTAAAAACTTTGAAATAAATGTCAGGCAGACAAATATCTGAACCTCAGCATTCCAGAACTGAGCAAAACCTTCAAATATCTGAATCCCAAGTGGGAATGATTATGCACTGACTCTGTGTCCTCCCTCAAAGCTCCATTTTGAAATGCTCAAATGTAATGGGAGTTAAGAGATCAGGAATTTGAGAGGTGAGCAGGGTTTGTGGGCTCAAGCCAAGCACCCTTATGAAAGGGATGTCAGTGTAGTATCTGTTTCTCCTCCACCATTGGAGGATACAAAGAGAGGTCAATGTTTCTCCCCTCAAAAGAACTCATGCATGACGGCCTCCTGCTCTCAAATGCCCAGCCCCCGTGATTAGAGACATAGATGTGTTTGTGTGGGTGTTTCACCCCACCCAGTCTGTGGTACTGAGATGATCAAGCTTGCAGATCCTGATAACCAAAGTAGAGGCAGGAGTGAATGGAAGAGACACACAGAAAGATGAGACCAAGGCTCAAAGCAGGGGCATTGCTAGGCAGGCCCATGTGAAGATGTGGATTGCCCCAGTGGTTGCTATACTAGCTGCTTGCTGAAATTATAGGGAGAAAGTTGAGAAAACTGGATCAAAGACAACACCATGCCCATTTTCCTAGTTAAAGCGGATGTATAGCCCGGACAGAAGAAATAGTGTGCAAAGGAAGAGCACATGTGAAAGTAAACATGTCTTTCCAACAAAATGGCCTATGAAACACATGAAAAACAAGCCAGTACACTTGAGAATTCAGTCAAAACAACTCATCTCGATGACCAAATGACAGATGCACATTAAGTCTAAAGAATAATTACAATGCATGTGAAGTAACCAGCAAAATAAAGGACAAAATTATAAAGATGTACAAACAATACAAACCATGAAGAGTGAATAAGCGTTTGAAAAACACCATCTGGAAATGAAATATATTATGAGATTCAAAGCTGTGATGAATGGTTTACACATTGGGTGCCATACAGTAGAGGAAATAAGAGTTAACACTCATTTCTCTATTATCTCTCATTTCCTTTTTCTGTTTCTCTCTTAAAAATCCACATTAAAGGTGATATTGATTTATGAGTGAATGGCAGCAGAGTTTGGCTATGTTAGCTATGATACACAGAACTTGCCTGCAAAGCTATTCCAAAAGGTCTAAATAGATTTCCGAGAGGAAGAAAATTTATCTGTGTTTGAGAAATATTCTGCTTGTCCAAAGCATTTAAAACTTTAAAAGTGAAATATTAGCCCTTGCAATCTGGCAATATGACTTTTGAATTGCTGATTTTCTTAGTGATGAGTTACAGTGAAGTAATAATAACAGGACTTTTTTCTCTTTATGAAAGAAGAAAGAATTAAGTGGAGAATTATTGTTAAATAATAAATATTTTATAATATAACTCAACAGAAAGATAAATATTTATTTTCTTTTATATTTTCAAAGTAATGCTGGTTTATATTTGAATTTTTTCAAATCCTAAAGCCCTTTTATGTTTTGAAACGATAACTAAGATTAATATAAATTTATCCAGACTGATTAAAACTAGAATAAAATGAGCAATATTTGCAATGAGGAAAAATATCACTGGAATTCTACAAATATTAGAAAGTGTTGGATTTGATAACTATAATGACAACACAGATGGTACTAGAATATAAATGAATATTAAATATTTGATGAGATAAGCCATATGTGTGCAACACAGTCTTGTTCATGTGTGGAATATAAAAAAAAGTGGAACATACAGGGTCATGCTTTCCAGGGAGTGAGAGGGGAAAGGGGAGACAGACGGGGAATCATGGAGCAGTGAGTACTAAATTAAGTTTCAGTAAGGGCAGCAGGGTGTGGCGTGCAGTCCCACAGTAGTGTCACCACAGGGAAGAGTGAGCTTGTGTCTGAAAATATCTTAAGAAATTACATTGAAAGTTCTTACCAAACAGAAATGATGAATATTTGAGAAGTGGATATATTTAAACTGATAAGCATTATATAATGTATAAATGGGTCAGAACATCATGTTATCTCTTTTAATATGTACAATTTTGATATTGTATTTATAAGGTCAAATTACTTAGCAAGATATTATGTCCAAAAAATTTAAATTGGCTCAGTATCAGAACTCTGGGTTCCATTCACAGTAAGTGATAATGACAACTATGATAGTAATAATAACAGTAATAATAATTTCAGTGAAAAAAGTGAACACATTTTATGCAAGACATAAATAACAAATATTATTTAAAACTGAACAAGTAACAAATGTATCTCTCCCTTTATCTTTGAAATTGAATTTTTTGTTTAAAGAATTTAACGAGAGTAGATAAATTTTTTAAAAGACCAGTCTATTGTCAAAAGTAATGTATCACAACCAAGTTGAGAACATCAAAAGGTGAAAAAATAGATTTAACACTTTTAAATATAATTCAGTGAATCAACCAGACAAAAGATGAAAAAAACCTCAAATCATAAATATTTTCTAAATCCAACATCCATTTTTTAAAAATAAAACAATAAACAAACAAAAATCAGAAAATTTCATTACACTTGTAAAAGTCATCTCTAAAAATGTTATTTATAACTCTCAAAAGACTTAATTTTAACACAAATTCATCATAATCTCACTCAAGCTTCCAACAGACTTTTATTTTACTAATAAACATCTGAGGCTAAATTTAATTTAATATTCAAGATAGCCACAATAGTTAAAGCAATAAAAAAAACATGGAGGAATAATTTTACATAGTTTCAAAATGAATTACAAAAATTTAGCATCTAACAGTATGCTATAACATAATGATAGCTGTTTTTCATACTTAAGGAAAAAAAATGATGTGCTCTTTAATAAACCCCTTGATGCACAGAAAAATGGTTTTAAACAAAGGTGTGAAGTTAATTCAGGAGAAATGGATAGTCATTTCATGAAATGAATAGGGACTATTAATGTACATATGCAGTGAAATGACTTTCCATTCATAAGTGACATAAACAAATTTACTCAAAATGAATCCCAGTAGTACGAGAACAACCCAAACTGTGAAACTTGGAAAAAAATTACTTGACATGGTGTAGACAATATGTTTTGTCACTTAATACTGAAATCATGGATAATGTAGAAATGTAATCTGAGATCAGACTTCAACACAGGGTTTTAAAACACCCTTTGGAAGATGTTACTAAGAGAGTGAAAGACAACACTATGTAAAACTACATATGAGAAATATATGACATGAAAGTCTTTTGTTTAACATATATACTGAACTTACACACACACACACACACACACACACACACACACACACACACTCACAGAGACAGGAAGATAGAGAGGAAGAGAGAGAGAGACAGAGAGACAGACAGAGAGACAAAGACAGAGAAAGAGAAAGAGAGAAATTCTCTGGAAATCAGAAAATAACTGTTTAAAACAAATGAGAAAATAGCTACCCAAACATTCCACTACGAATGAAATATAAGTACCTGAAAGAAAATGCTCAGTATTACTAGTCCTCAGGTGTAATAACATTTTTCTGGTTTTTGTTTGTTTATAGTTTTTTTCTTTTAAAAAATGGGTATTGGATTTACCAAATATTTATGATTTGAGGTTTTTTTCTGGTTTTCTTTTGCCTGGTTGATTTACTGAATTACATTTCCTCATTTAAAAAGGAACCCTAAAGTTCCATGAGATGTCCCTACACTCATTATGATGATTATGTCATACAATGTGACAGCCAGGGTATAAAGGAATGCTGAGATTTGTACACAAAATTAGTGTTTTAAAAACTATCTTCAACTGAGAAAAAAAAAAACCCTCCCATCTGCAACTTAAAAGAGGACAGATTTCTCTTGGCTCACTGTGTAGATGTTTCAGTTCCTGTAAGATGGACTCAACTACAAACTGCAAAGTTTACGGGTCAGCCACAAAGGACAGCTGCTCACAACACAGCAGCCACACAGTGCACTTCCAGAGAGTTCATGGTAGTGCCCAGGGCAGGATTTGTTCCACCCCAGGTCACACTGCCACTGACGGGCCTCCCCTAGCCACCCCACCTCCTAAGAGCAAATTGGCTCTGCTATCTCCATGTCCTGCTCCTCTTCCAGAAACCTATCCTAGCAGTTCACAGGGCTTTTGCGGAATATTCTCAATATAAACCAAAACATCTCATAAGAATGTGTACGGTACGATCTCCTTATAAAATTTATTTCTTAGAATGATAAACACTGTGATTCACCATGACATTCTTAAGTAGTTTTCTAAACAAAAGGAAAAGAGATGTCCACATAAAGACTCCTACACTAATTTCATACTAGATTATCTCTGACAAACAAAAATATCATGTAACAGTCAAAGCTGCTGTCCGCAACACATATATGGAAAACAGACTGTGCTCTAATCATCTCATCCCAAAGCCCATGGTAACTGTTTCTCACAATACATTCCCAAAAATAAGTGTAGTTCACTTCTGAATCCATAGGACATCAAAGAATAGAGATTTCCATACAACAGGGATAGTTTTTGAATTACATAAAATGCTAAAAGTAAAGCATTCTTAGTAAAGATGGGGGAAAGACCTGTTATCTTTCAGTCTGTAAGATTTTTTTTTTTTTTATCTTGATGCAAACACTTAGAACTGGGCCGGGTCTGTTTATCTTATGCAGTGACCTTTCTCCTTGGAGAAATTTAGGGATGGGGTCTGTTGGAGACCACTATTAAGTGGCTCTGAGCAGGATTTAAAATTAACTAATTGGCTTTCTACATTTATCTGTGAGTCTGTCCTAGGCCTCGGCACCTTGCCCTGTGACGGGGGATGATTCATAGTAAGTGCACCTGTATGAATTACTGGTCCTGGCTGAGGCCTATAGTGGCCTGTGAGGCCAGAGATACCTCAAAGGGCAAGATAAGGCCACAGTTGAGGATAACTGGCTCCAACCCCAATTAAGTTAATAGAGACCGCAGCTTAAGGAATTTCACTCCTGCAGGTGCCCTCCTACCATAAATGTCATTCTTGGAGATAGACCAGTTCTCCTAAATTGGCATAATTTACTACTTGGAGAAGTCTTTAAAATGACTCCCAAGGTCCTGCTCATTTCCCACGCTTTCTTCAGTTTCCCCACCTTTTGTCCTTGGTCCTAATAGAAATGGGCTGGTCCAGGGAAGTCTGTCTTACCCACAGAGTTTGGAGCTCAACTAAAGGGTTTTGACCCTCCCAGAGCCTTAAAATCATATCACGTGTCGCATTTTATTTAAACCTCTGTTGCACACTTGTTTGGGAGCTCTGGGATCTAGGTCAGAACCCCCTATAGAGGTCATTATTGTCTGACTGTTCAAGATAAAGTTTCACCGAGCCACCCCTGCATTAACTGGAGTATTTGAGATGGCTCTGTCTAAGTCTTCTGTTCCTGGAAGCAAGAAAATTTTGCCCAGAACACTAGAATTTGAATCTAGAGTGATGAATTGAAGCTGCTGCCTGCATGATCATCCATCTCGAAAGGTGAGTGAGCAGAGCAGAGGAACAGTCTCTAAATTCGAGCTGCACCAAAGTACAGCAAAATTCCTCCTAATTGTCACTGGACACTGTATTTTTTTAAAATATTAAACCAAGGTATTATGTCTTGATTTGTTATCTCCCCTCACAGATACAGAAGGTATCCACTGTTTAATGCTGTTACAAATTCCTCTGCAACATTAGATACTGATTGTTAAAATTGTTCGAATCCTGTATCTGTGTCTCTTTCCTTATATATAAAAGGGAAGGATGTATCCTCATCCTGTCAGTATTTTTTCTGATACTATTTTCCTGGTCCTTGTATTCAAGTTCTTTTCCTTTATTTTAAAAAGTTGCTACTTCTTTTCTGATTTTATCAATATCATATATTTTGTCACTTCTGTTTTCTGTTCTATTTTTACCAGCATATTTCTATATTTTTCAGTTTATTTTATAAATGAAGACATAAAAAAATCATGAAAATTCTAAATACTAGTTGTAGATGTTTTTTTTTTCCTCAGACTCTGAAGAGAAGATCATATTGAATCTTTCTTTTTACACTTCAGTATGTTCCCTGAGAGGAAATGTTTTTGCATCACCAGCTTCAAATTCACTGAATACAAGATATCTTTTCTTTTAACTCTAATGTAATTTTTTTACCTACTGTATATGAACCAATCTTTAGGTTTTCCATAAGGCTTCCCACAGTTAACATATGATTTGCAGTGCCTTTGAAGTCAGGTTTGCATTAAAATTGGAAATGGTTTTGTAAGAACTCTATGGCTCCAGTAAAGTAGCTTAAACTATCTTTAGGAATGAATAATGCCCCACATGATCAAATCTGGCCTGCCGAGTTTTCTTCTTGCATGAAATGAAATTAAATTCAGCAAATAAAATATGTAACATGATTTTAGCAGCAAGGGAAACTCCCAAATAAATGTCATTCCATATCTAATATTATGTGTTAGTATACTCTTGTAACCAATTTAAAGTTACAAATATGAATTTGTTCACTGGATTGCAAATGTGTGCTTTGCCCAAAAATATCTCATAGTTCCAAAATGAAATACGTACCATTCATTTGCATATTAAAATGATGCTGTCATCCCAAAAGTAACAATGACATAAAAAGTTTGTAATTGTCACAGATGAATTAAACCATAAAAATCTCGAGGCTGGGGGTTTTGCTGAGAATTAGGATGCTTAGCATGCACCAACCTCGGTGTCAAATCCTTAGCACAACAACAAAGACAAAAGATCAACTGCAGTTTTTCAGTTCCTATACCCATAAAGACACTTAGTGAAAATTTCATTATATTTTTGCTTATGGTTTAAAAAAATTGTGCCGTTAGCTTTGGAGAAGTTGCTGAAAAATAGAAATATTTTTCTATTTTTTAATTTTAATATTATATATATATAAATGCATGTATATATGGCATAGAAACTCTTTAAAGAATTAATGAAGAGTATTTAAGAATCAAAATATCATGCAAAGAAAATAAAGGCTTATCTAAAACCAGACATTATACATCTCAGGGATGGAGGAGCAGGGATCAACAAATTGTGTTCTTCTTTAAATAAATGAAATTATTTTCATTGAAATATTTTTAATATGAGTTGGTTACAAAGTGAGGAGTGATTATGTAACTATTAGGTAACACAACATTTTCTTCTTCAACATTACAGTTTCTGTATACTAACTAAACCTTTCAAAATAGAGTAATACCAGTGAGACTTGAATGGGAGATGGGAAATTCAGTGTAGACAGAAAGGAAAGAATGGTGCTGTCACTTAATTTTTAAACAAAAATATGAGATGTAGAAAATTTTTACAAATGCACAATTTAGTAATAAGTTGTTGCTGGCAAGTGTGAGATCATGAGTTTGATCCCTGGCAACAGAAATAAAATAAAATAGTAAAATAAATAATACTAATCTGCAATTTTTGCTGCATTTAAAGGCATTCTTACTAAAATAGAATCTACTAAGTCTACTTAAATTTGTAATAAATTATTTTTGGGAAAGAAAACATATGTTCTAACCTAAAAATTTATCTTACATTCAAATATTAGGTTTGAATACTACATAGTATTGCTAAAAGTAAAAACCAAATTAAAACACAACAAAAAATACAGCAAAAGCATCAGAATACTGTTTATCACAGGAGATCTAGACAAAATAAAGTTCTATGCAGTATAGTGTATGTAGTTTGCTGCTTCAGAGAAAAAACAAATATAAATTTCAATAGTAAAAATTCTTGTATTTAAGAACAAAATGCTCAGCTGGGTGTGGTGGTGCATGCCTGTAATCCCAGCACGCGGAGTCTGAGGCAGGAGGATCATTTGTGAGTTAGAGACCAACCTGGACTATAAGATGAGTTCCAGGCCAGCCTGAACTGCATAGTGAGACTGTTTCAAACACACATGCGTGCGCGCGTGCGCACACACACACACACACACATAACAAAATATATCAAAAAATTCATACAGTGGTGACATAGAGATAACTTTTGGGGAGAATTTCTGTTTTCTCATGAAGCTATTTATGCTTATCACTGTATGATTTACAACAACTTGCTTAACACTTTTGTGACTCAGTTTCCTCCACTGTAATAGGAGGATGTTAACAGTCATTCCTAATTTATGTGTGTCAGCAAAACTTCATTCCTAATAATGTAAATATTTCTACTTGATCTAATAAAAACTGCTGCATGGAGAAAGTATCTCATGTGTTCTTGGAACTTTTTCATTACTCAGTACTTTGGGAAAGCATATGAAGACCAGTGGATTACTTTGTGCAGCTTGCATTTCTCAATGTCTATAAATACCATGTCTATATAGGTTGATGTAAAATATTTAATTTTACAAAATGCTTCAGTACTTTTGTGATTGGTATAGTATATTCTGTTGGTTGAGAATTTTAAATATGATATCTAGTACACAGTTATAAAACACATTGAAATTAAAGGTCTTTACTGCTCTTAAATTTCACTAACTTTGTTTCCAATTAAAATAATAAATGCTATTGAATTGTTTTTCCTGCCTGTATTTTAGAACTCAAAGTTGATCTCCAGTGCTGTTATATGTAACATGAAGGCAGCAGGTAGAAGTAGAAAAAATGAAATTGGAGGCATCATAGCCACTGTTTATGATCCTCCTCTTACTAATAAAGTAGATACACGTGACAAACATCTTAATTTTGTGAAATGGGCTCTGTAGAAAGCTGATAAACTGCAAAGTCTGGGTAAGACTGTTCTGAAGGTGGAGGTCCAAGGGCAAGTATCTGCGCTGATGAGTCACTTCTTAGTGCTTGGGACACTGCAGAGTCCTGAGGTGGTGCAGAGAACAAGTTGCCGGTAGGACCTGCTTTTTATGACAAAATCGCGCCTTCTGTAACCCACGAAGTTAGGAAGATCTTGATGAAATCATGTGTTCACGAAGGCAGATTTCCAAAGACTTCATCATGCACTCTGTTCTCATGTGTTCCCACCCTCAGTATCTCAGAGTGGAAATGTTCTTGACAAAATCAACTGAATCAACACAGCTAAAAACCCAGAGGCAATGAAGATGCCAAGTGATGTTAATGGATAAATAAGAACCAAAAGTGTCAGAAAATGAAAAACCAACAGTGAAAGAAGACAATGATAGTAAATAACTGACACATGTATGTCATATTTCTCAAAGTTAACAGCCTCAATTAAAAGATAGGATTGGCAGATTGTATCAGGCAAGTAGAATTCCATTGTCTGTTGCATTCCAGAAACTCATCTAATTCAAAAGATATTCAAAGACTAAAAATTAAAGGATAGAAGCAACTTTTCAGGCATCTAGACCCCCAAAACAAACAGGCACAATTTTAATCACAGACATGGCAAACTTCAAGCTAAAACTGATTAGAAGAAGCAAAGAATGTCGCTATCCACTAGCTCAGGAAACAATGCATTACGAAGCGATAATGCTGATAAATAACCATGCTCTGTGCACTGGTGCACCTATCTTCATAAAACAAAAATATCTGAAATTAAAAAGTTAAACAAACATTAATAATCATAGTAGGGAATCTTAACACCCATTTTTCAGAAAGAAATAGATCAAACAAAAAAATCAATAAAGAAATATCAGAGCTGAAACACACCCTTAAACATATGGACTAAATAAATACTTACAGTTTTCCACACCTCTATAACAATGTATATATTCTTTTCAGCAACATATACTACTTTTTCTAAAATAGATCACATGCTAGTCCATCAAGCCTGCTTAGATAAGAAAAGAACAGAAATCACCTCATGTATACATATCTAACCATTACATCATGAAAATAGAAAATCGGTGCTAGAAGAAATCATAGAAAAAGTAACAATTAATGACACATTCCTAAACAACTCATAGGTCACAGAAAATCCAAGAAGAAATTAAAATATTTCTGGAAGTTAATGACAATGATTGTACAATGTTTTGAAACATCTGGGAAATTATGAAAGCAGTTGTAAGAAGAAAGCTCATTGCAATCAATGCTCATATTAGGAAAACAGGGCAAGCCCCCAAAAGTAATCTTATAAGAGACTTTAAAATACTTGATAAACAACACACCAGGCCCAAGTTAAAATTAAGGAGAGAAATAATAAAGATGAATGTGGAAATTAATGATAAGGAAACTGAAAAAAAAAAATACAAAAAGCTCAAAAAATCCAGGACCAGGGTCCTTGAAAGAATAAACACAATAGAAAATTCCCTAGACAGACTTGCCAAGAGAAAGAGCAATGACTGAAATCAAGCCAGTTAGAAATTAAAAACATTAAATCACAACAGACTTTCAATTCCAATAGACAGCAACTACTTTGAAAAATTTTATTCCAACAAATTAAAATTTTTTGAATAAATGAACAGTTTCTTGCACTCATAAAAATTACCAAAGCTAACCCAAGGAAACATAGCTATTACCAACTGAGAAACAAGTAATAATTTGTCATGCCTAAGGCAGTCAGCACACATGACATCACGCTCCATACACATGTATCACTTCCATTGACAGAGCATGTGATTTGGTTTCTGGTCTTTCTGTAGGGAATCCTTGACATCTGATTGGTCTTGCTTGTTTGTCAAGAGGTTTTTATTATAATACATAGTGTGTAATTAACAGGAACATAAAATATCAAAAAATAAAATGTTAAATTTGTAATGTAAATTTTGTGTTTAAAATAGCCATCAGCATTTTTACAGCAGCTGTGTACTTGCTTACAAAACCTAAAACATCAGAAATAAATTCCTATATCAATGACAATGAAAATATCCATAGAACTCTCAAAACAAAAATAAGATTTGCTACAGTTGGCACATACAAGGCAATCTTCTTACATGCCAAATGCATGTTTCGTACACAAGTATTACACTAATAGCATGTATGCCTATTTTGCTGCACTTTCTTGTAGGGCAAGTTGACATATTGTTTTGCTTTCATGTTGTAATGGTAGGACATTGTGATACTGCACGTGCCTGTTCAACTTTCAGCGCACCAGTGTGAGCCATATTGTGTGTGTGTGTGTGTGTGTGTGTGTGTGTGTGTGTGTGTGTGTCTGTGTGTGTGTGTCTGCATGTGTAAAGTTCCTTGGGTAAAAAACTTTTTGTTTTTCCTCTCTTTTAAATGAACTCTTATGAGTTCCTGTTCTAATCTTCAAAGAAATTTTCTTCAAGATATTTTGCACTTGTTATTTTCTTTGGAAATTATCAGTTTATGCTATACATGTTTAGGATAGAGCAAAACACAATCATTGACTAACACTTTATGTTTCAAATGACAGCATAATTGCATAACTCATTAGCAACATCTACTCTACCTTTTGCTTTGTTATAGAAAGTTTCCATCTCAGCCTTCTCTTTTGTCAAGCTTCCCTATTTGTATTTCCATCATGGTGCAAAGTTGACAGCAGTACTAGTTTTTACTTTTTATATTTTTCATACATGAGGCCAATGTTCAAACTTTCTGAAATTCAAAGATTATACTATACAATTATCGGTTTTAAAACTACAATATTGCATTTGGAATTTCTGCTTTGTTCTTGTGTACACTTCTTCTGGTCAGCTTGTGCTCTGTTAGAAAATGTGACCTCCACTGGAATCTGGTAAAATGGTTGTTAAATGTCACATTCCAATATATTTGGGAGAAAGGAGCAACAAGTCTGTTCTCAATATCATTCAGTTTATTACCAGGAAAATAAGGACTTAATGTCTGGGCTCCAAAATAAGTTTCTCAATGGAAAGCATTGTAAGTCTTCACATCTACCAGGCTATATGTTTTTATGCCATATTTTAACCCATTCATTTTTTATAAATCCTTTACATTCCTATGATCACCATGAGAAATTCTTGCTAAATATATTAGACCTATGAATACTTTCAGGTAAACTAATGAGGTGTCATAATAAATACATTTTTGAATACAGAACACAGAATGATTTACTTACATTTCAGCCTTTGTGTATTTCACACCATCTTGTAGCGTTTCAGTTGTTACAATTTCCAACATGGAATGGCAGCACTGGCCTTCTCTCCAATAAATTTCACCCCTCCTAAGACCCTCACTATATTATTGACCTAGTTCTATATTGGATCATTCCATTTTGTTGCATGGCCATTTTTCAACACTTTGACTAGTCAAATATACACCCACATTGCTGTCTTCTTCTTCATCTGAATCAAGGAAGTCTACATCCTCTATGTCAGTGTCAGTTGATTCTTGCTCCATTTCCTTTTCACAGGAACTTTAGCTTACATGACCAGCTTCAAAGTCATCATTATCATTAGCATCATCTACACCCACATCACTTCTGTTATAAAAGCGTGTATTTTACCATAATGAATCACCTTCATTATCCATGCATGAGTAATCTGATGATTCACTTTTGACCTCCCTCAAAACTTGACAATCTGTTTTTCATTTGCCATTATACTGAACTGGGCTACTTCTATAAGAAAAATCAAAAGAAAACAAAATTTTTAACACATCTTGGAGTGGTATGTGTCCTTTAGATACTCTGTGATGCTTGGGTAAACATTTAAAATCAGTTAGAACACAAGCTTGGAAAAATCCCATTTTTCCACTTTTGCACATGTACACAGAGCTGACCATTCATAATACCCATAAAACCCAAGTGGGTATAAAACAGATTACTTCCTGCATCCTTCAACACTGAGATAAAACAGCCAGCTACCATTATGCTTAAGCACAAATTTACCATAGAAAATAGCGAATGAGTCACTGGACCCAGTTCCTATTTAGGATATTATACCACCACTATTCTTCAAGTTCTTCAAAAAAATTGAAAAGAATAAAGTGTCCCTTAATAAACCTTTTGGAGACAGTATACCTGACTTCACAAAGCAATAAAAACCCAACTACAAAAAAAAAAACAATTCTTAACAATATGTTAGCAAATAGGATGCAGCACAACATCAAAACATTCACATATCATGACCAAATAGGTTTTGTGCCAGAAATGGAAGGAAGATTAAACATAGGATCACATAAACAGAAGCAAGGTCATAACCACATGATCATATCAATAGATGTAGAAAGAACTTCCAACAAAATATAAATCTTATTCTGATAAAATTCTGATATAAACAGGTATAGAAAGAACATAACTGAATTTGATAAAAGCTTTTTATAACATTCTAAAGTTAGAGTCATAGTAAATGAGGAAAAACTAAAAGGACTCATGTAAAACCGAAAGAAGACAAGGGTATCCACTATCATCACCTCTTTTTAAGAATGCTATTTGAAGTATTTACCATAAGAGAAAAAATAAAAGTGATACCTGTAAGAAAAGAATAACTGAAATTAACATTATTTGCAAATGAAGTAATGCTCTACATAGAAGACCCAAGGAACTCCACCAAAAAGCTCTTCTTGGTAGTTTCAAGAAAATTGAAATACCTATGAAATTACCTAACCAAGGAAGTGAAAGACCTCTATGCAGAAAATTACAGTACTCTGCAAAAGGAGATTGAAGAGGACACCAAAACATAGATGTTCCCTTCTTCTGGATAGGCAGAGCCAATTTGCCTATCAAAATAATGTCTGTTACAGATTAAACACTGGTGGCCAACGTACCATGAGCTGAATTAAATCAGCATGGTGCTGCACATGGAAAGGAAAGTTGCCAGCACAAATAGAGACCTGGAGAAGACGAATGAGGCATTGTGGGTTATTCTAAATGTTGAGGTTTGAGACGTTGGTTCTCCTGGAGGAGCTTGTCATGACGAGCTTCCCCAGTATGAGTTCTACCACTGTCATCAGAGGAGCTCAGGACCTCTGTGTCACTGAGGATGGCTGTGTTGCTTTTCAGGGCAGCCCTGGTTCTTATTTTGAGCATGACTTCTTGGCTCCACTGTAGAAACCTCAATCTACCAGCATAGCTCCTTCACCCTGCTTTCTAGCTCCCACCACTGACCTTTGGACCTTCCCAGTGCAGATCTGTAAAAGAGACTGGTGTGAATCCTTCTCTTGGGCTCTAGACCTCCAGTTGCACTGGTGGGAGGCATTGTCATGGCCTCTGGGTCTTCAGTTGGACTCATGCAGGACATTTCTGTGAGATCCAAGCCCTTGGCTGAATATTCTATGACTTTAGTGTTGTAGATAGATTTCCAGCACTTTCTTGTGTTCAACTCTGGGTGAACATCATAAATAATATTATAAATTTTGTGCCCTTATTTTAATTATTCTCCTCACAACCTCTGAATACAACATGTCAAAATGCCAAAATCTTCCCCAAATGTTATATAGATTCAACGCAGACCTAATTAAAATACCAATAACATACTTTACAGAACTATAGAAAGCAGTCCTAAAATCCATATGGAACCAGAAAAGACCTAGAATAGGAGTAGCAATTTTGAAATTGAGGAGCAAAGCAGGAGGTCTTATAATACCAGAATTCGAGCTATTCTACAAATCAATAGTTACATAAAATGTTATCGTACTGGGACAAAAATGACACATAGATAAATGGAACAGAGCAGAAGACATAGCAACCTCTCCAAATATATTCAGAAATTTTATCTTTGACAAGGAAGACTAAAAGAACATTGAAAATGACAACAAGTAATGCTGGGAACAATTGATACTGAGAAAACGGAGTATCTGTTTTCAGAATATTGAAACTGGAACCATATTTCTCATCATGCACAACATTACAATCAAAATGGATCAAAGATCTAAAGTTAAAATCTTCTGGAAAATAAAATAAATAAAATACATGAAAAAACAGGCATAGGAAAGGAGTTTCTAAATAGAATCTCAGTTCACAAGAAATAACAAGAATCAACAAATGAAATTAGCTCAGAATAAAAAGCTGTACAGCAAAAGAATCAATTTGTAAAGAGATAACCTAAAAAGTAGAAAAAATGTTGCCAGTTATTCCTCATACTATTAATATCTAGAATTTATAAAGAACTCAAAACACTAGGCAATCTAAAATTCAAGATCCAGTTAAGAAAAAGGCAAGAGAAGTAAACAAGCACTTCACAGTGGAAAAGTGGAAATGGGTGTGAATACCTGAAAACATGTTCAACACCTCTGGGTTTTGGAGACACATTGTTAAATCAATGTGAAAATTTCATCTTAGTCCAGAAAGAAGCATAATCATCAAGAAATCAAAAAAAAAGAACATGTGCTGGCAAGGCTATGATAAAACTAAATGCTCCTAAGTTGTAGATAGGCTGGTAAATTAGCACAACCATCATGTACATCATGATAAAGGATTTCTCTAAGAACAAGAAGTAAAAGTCCGTAAGACCTAGTCAATCTCTTTCTTCCTCAAAGAATTTATGGCTTCATACTACAGCAATGCCTGTGTAGCAGTGCTTGCAGCAGCCCGATATATAATGGCCAAATTCTGGAAACAGCATGTGTACCATTGACAGGCAAATGGATAAATACATGTGGTATTTCTATAAAATGAAAGACTAGTTGGCTATAAGGGACAAACTGGATAAATTTGTAGGAAAATCGAAGCATCTGGAAAATATAATTTTGAGTGAAATAAATAACACATATAAACTTGCATATTGTATAGTGTCTCTCATCTCAGTAAACTAACTACATCCCCAAAATAAAAATGAAAATAGAGCAAGACAAGGAGAGCATCTTTTGCACATAGGAGGGGCTGAGGAGACCAAGGAAGAGGGATGACAGCGGGGATGGGAAAGTGGGTAGTGAAGGGGTGCCAGTGGGTAGAGGTATGAAGTCCCAGTCACTCCGTGAATGTAGACATTGTATGCCATAAACAAACTGCAATTAATACTGTCAACAAGAATGAAAAGAGGGATAAGAGAAGCAGAGGGAGTGGGATGAAGGCAGAGGAAAGGGGATTACAAAAAAAAGAAAAAATCAGTATTACATACATGCAACCAACTACTCAAATGATTGCAAAATGCATACAATTCAAAGATGGGCTAATTATAAATAAACTAAACACCCACCAAGTTTTAGTTTTGATGGGATGTAGCAACTACGAACCCTTTCCTCTACTCCTTTCTAGCTTTATTTTTATTTGTTTATTTTTCTCAGATGGGGTCTCACTGTGTAGTTTGCTGGTCTTGAACTATCTATGCACTCCAGGCTACCCTCAAACTCATGCCCTCCTGCCTCTCTAACTTGCAGAGGAAGAGTTTTCCTCATTTGTTGTCTAGTTAATGTTCATGTAGCATAATTTTCTGACAGATTAATATAAATGTCATGATACGGGTTATGCTAATCCTACTTGAATTGTGTAAGATAAAAGAGTGCTTACTATAAGAATTTGAGGTATATGTGAACTCCAAGATGTATGGCTACTACAATATAAACATTCTAAATGATTTATATAAAACAACCGTTAAAATGCATGCTATTAATTGAGCTTCTACACTTTTTCTGATAGATACTTGTGCTCTTTGAATATAAAAATATTATGGGTAGATAATATTTTGTTAATTTTATAGATGAATCAGAACATTTTATTTCTGTGTAATATACAAAAATGAACACTCATATTTGTTATGTATTGAATTTAATTTATTTTAATTATATGTATGTGCATAAAAGGGGACTACTGTTTATAAAGTGATTTTGAAATATAATTGTCTTACATTTCTAAATTGCAATAGAGTTAAATGGAAATATATGTAAAATAAGTTTAAAAGGGAAATAAATCAGTCTATAAGTGTGTCCAAAATTCAAGATATATATAGTTAAATCCCTAGAAACACCAAAGTACTAGATTTCCATATTCTATAAGAATTTCTCTTACAAGCATCTGTCACAGGAATTCACAAGTACTCAAGGATATGTATAAAAATATTAACTGGATTTTAAATATTTATGTGAGATAGGCTATAATTCATAGGCATTGATATTGTATTAGATTGCATAATCACTTAGTATTAAGCATAAAATAAATATAAACTAAAATATATTCTATCTCCATATTTCATAAATTCGTACTGTTAACCTTTGGGTTTAAAATGTTAAACTTGGATTCAGGTGATACTAGACAAGTATTAAGATAAAAAATGCCTACCAGTCAATAAGCCTTAATACAATAGGTGGCTGAAAAAGGATACTTTTCAAGTGTTAAACATTCTGACCTATGAAGTGGAAAGATAATACATTTAAATGTGTAATTGCTGTGGTGTTGGTTTACAGAATAAATCAAGACTGTATTTATCAAAGTACAGGGCCAAAAATACTTTGTGCAAGTCCTTTTTGAGAATCAAGGCAAAAAAACCCCACAGTTCCACAGTTTAGCATAGTTTCTTTATTTGTGTTCATAATACTACTCATAGATTCTCATATTTTTGTCCATGCATA
>PVJX010025612.1:0-26727 GCA_004027295.1 Dolichotis patagonum | reverse complement strand
TTTTTTTTTAAGACAGGGTCTTGCTGTGCAGTTCAGGCTGGCCTTGAACTCAGTTTTGTAGCCTATTCTGGTCTTGAACTTGCAACGATTCTTCTACCTTAGCCTCTTGAGTGCTGGGATTACAGGCATGAGCCACGCCGGGTATTTTTTGGATTGTTTAGAGACAGGGTCTCAACTATATAGTCCAGGCTGCCTTGAACTTGTGGTGATCCTCCTGCCTCAGCCTCCCTAGTGCTGATATTACAGATGTGTGCCACCACGCCCAGGTGGTTTCTGTTTTAGCATTGGAAAATTTGATCCATTTTGATTTTAGTTTAGGTCCATAGTGAGAGATAGGGCTTTAGATTCAGTCTTCTGCATGTGTGTCTATTAGGTTTAAAAGCATTCCTCTTGTCTGCTTAGGAAAGGCCCACATTTAATGTTTGACAGTTTGCTCAGCTGTCTCGTGGCTAACTTCTCTTTCTGCTTTTGGAATACCACTTTTACTACGTTGGCATGCTCTACCTGTATGCATTGTGGCGCTAACTTGGGTAATTAACTTGTTTCTACGAGGTTTTTGTGACTGTCAGTTCTGCAGAGCAGTCTTCCCATGACAGTGGCAGTCGGGCTACCCCATGTGCCCTTGTCTTTATTCATTAAGCTGTTTTTTTAACCCTGTGATTGTGTTGTTTAATTTACTTGCCCATTATACTATCATTTATTTAAATCTGTTTTGTGCCATTTATGCAGTAGTTGTTTGTATAAACATTTCCCACTGGGATCAATTTTAAGTCATTTTGTTGTCTTTCCAGAAAGAAAAGTGGTAAAATCAAGTCCTCTTACAAGAGGGAGTGTATAAACCTTGGTTGTGATGTTGACTTCGATTTTGCTGGGCCTGCAATCCACGGATCCGCTGTCTTTGGTTATGAGGGCTGGCTTGCTGGGTACCAGATGACCTTTGACAGTGCCAAATCCAAGCTGACAAGGAATAACTTCGCAGTGGGCTATAGGACTGGGGACTTCCAGCTACACACTAATGTGTAAGTATTTCTTTTGTAGGGTATGGTGATGTGGGCCCTCGGAGGGTGCTATTTGATGTTGTCAACTGTTGGACTCTTACTAATTCAGTTTCAACTTAATAGGTTTAGGGTTTCTTGTAACATAAAAAAATCTATGGTTGTATCTGTGGTGCCTCTCAGAGGTATCCATTAAAAATGTTAGTCACTGTGGGAACTGAGAGTAAATGTTCATTTCCCGTCAGGCGTGACGTGCTGTATACTTCTAGAAGACGCACTAGACAGCGGTAGACTGCTGCCATTGTATGCGACTATTACCTGTGGGGTGCTGATTTGACAGGATTGCCTAACTGAAATTAAGTATTTCTTCTTTGTTGTTGTTGTTTTGAGATAGGCTCTTGTGATGTAGCCCAGGCTGGCCTGGAACTCGTGGGACACGCTCTTCTGAGCTGCCTCCCTAGTCCTGGCAGTGGCTTTTCTTTAAGTGCCTTTGCCTTAGTAATGACGACATCTTCGGTTGTAGATTTACTGATTTAAGGTGTCTTACAGCAACGACGGGACAGAATTTGGTGGATCAATATATCAGAAAGTATGTGAAGATCTTGACACTTCAGTAAACCTTGCTTGGACATCAGGTACCAACAGCACTCGCTTTGGCATTGCCGCTAAATATCAGTTGGATCCCACTGCTTCCATTTCTGTAAGTACTTCTGTGGGCTTCAGATGGGATTTTGGTTTTGGGTAAATTGAGTTGTGTTGAAAAATTGAACTGTGATTCACATGCGCCTTAGTTTCCAAATCAGTTGGGATTAGCATTTGGGATGCTGCTTTTCCTACATTCCCAGTTTTGGAAGTTTTTTTTCATTTTTTTAACCAGGCCACACAAGTTCCTTTAACCTTAAAAGCTGTTGAACTAGTATTTATTAGGACCCTTAGACCCAAGCTAAGTGTGGCTAGTTGGTGTTTTAGGCACTTAGGCAGTTCTGATCTGTTATTTGTAGTTTAATTATTACTTTGACTTTGTCTTTTTATGGTTTGTGAAATACCTTCTGATAAGGAGACTGAAGCTCGCCAAGGGGGAGCGCTGCCGCCGCCAGAGTCGGGCTGGAGCAGACTCCGAGTGTTTCATCTGAGTCTTTTTTTTTTTTTTTTGTACCAGGGATTGAACTCACGATCTCGCGCTTGCCAGCCAGGCACTTAAGCCACTGAGCTAAATCCCTGGCCCTCATCTGAGTCTTGTGTGGGATGTGAGGCATACTTCCCTATGCCCAGGACTGTCCCTGAGGGGACCTCCTTCCCCCTGCAAAGGGCACAGTGGTATAGTTGGCCATCCTAGTGCCGTCCTAGACTCTGTCTTCTGTTTGTCCCTTCAGACACTGGGCTGAGCGAGGTAGGGGAGGGAAGAGCGAGGCAGGGCAGGGTGCAGAAGGGCTGGCTTCAGCTCCGGGCGGGTCAGCAGCTGTTCTTACACATCAGTTGCTTGCAGGTCAGGGACTGACTGTACTATATGTAGGGGGAGTGAAAGAAAGTTAAACCACCCGTGAGTTAGGTCTGTTACATAAAGTGCTCTCCACCCTTGAGGGCAGTACGTTTTGATAGTCTAAGGCAGTTGGCGTTACCTTAGCAGGCTGTTATCAGAGAGAACAAGAAGCAGCCAGTGTGCTTTTCCCATTGGCAGGGCGGTGGTTTATTTATTTTTCTCTGCTATAACAGTCAGAACCTCAGCACATTTCTGTTACAGTGCTGTTCTCAGGTGTGGGTCTGCGGCACCATCACTGGGTTTTTACCTTTTTTACCCCTGTCTTTGATTTGTTTGCAATACATAGATTTGGGAAATTGGTACATACACATACCAAATCTTGAGCCTTTTAATTTCCCCTTCCTTTCGTCTCCTTCCTGCCCATCACAGATTTAATATCTGCCTGCAGAAGCTGTGATGAGCCATGAGCAGATCATAGTTTAAATGGAAAATAGCTGGAGACCAGTGTGTCCGTGTGTGTGTGGCTGCAGGAATTGTGTGGAACAGGATCTAGCATTTTCCCCAAAGTAGGGCTGCTGTCTCCCCAGTCCAGCAGCGCCTGGAAGCAATGCTTACCTCGCTTGTCACAGTTGGATGGTTGATTCCTGTTAGATAATAGGAACTTGTGTGCAGCTCACCAAGGCTCTTAATTTGTTGGGCAGAAGATGGTCATTAGTGGGGGTATTTCTTTAGATAAATAACTCACATGATCACTGGTGGCTCAGTGAGCATGATGAGTGTGGCTATGGTAGTGACCATAAATAATGCATTTGTGGCTTTTCCTGTGTGGTTGCATCAGTTCTTTCACTGGCTGGTGTGTTTGATGTTACACATTACAAGAGTGTACTCATCAGATAATTCCAAATCTGTCTGGTCACTAGCTGTCTGTGTGTTATTCCATACTCTGCAGAGTGCCGAAGAGCACAGTTCCCTGACAGGGCAGCTAGATCCTGGAGGTGAAGGTGCTCCTACTTATAGCCCTTGTCCTCGGGTGGGACTTTGTGTTAGTGGTAGTGGAGAATGGAGCTGTAAGGAGCTTCTCCTTACTGTATCTTGCTCTCCAGGGTTCCTGCTAGCCCTCGAAGATCTGTGACTAAATCCGAAAATGCTAGGATTATACAAGGAACTCAGGGGCCTTGACTGGTAAACGGTGCCCCAAGGAGAGGGAGCTCCTCTCAGGCCTGGACTGGTTCCACCAGAACTCAGTGGCTTAGAGGCAGGGTGAGAATGTGGAGTAATTTAAGAGGAAGAATCTTGTGTGTTCACATCGCGAATTAAAACTTCGCATCCTTCATTTCAGAGGTGGTGTGGCTTGCCTCTGATGAGCCTGGTGGACCTCACAGCCCCGTTTTGGCCTGCCTTTGTGGTTAGACTGGACTCAGCAAGGGCTGTTTTTATGGCAGTGGTTGGGCTGCTGTTCTCTGTGGACAGTGTGGGTCTGTGGACATAACCTTGGGCTTCACTAAAGCATAGTTTCTTTCTTTACTGGGGATTAGACCTGCTGCTCTACCTTGGAGTTACATCCCCATCCCTTTTAGTTTTTTACTGTGAGTCAGGGTCTTGCTCAGTTGGCCAGCTGGCCTGGAAGGTGATACTGTCTCAGCTTCCTGAGTAGTTCGGATTACAGGCCTATCCCATGGTAACACAGTGCTCCTCACAATTTGATATTAATTTCATGGGGAGTTAAGTGTGTGGCATCTCGATGTTCTTTGGCCTCATACAGTAGTAAATCATATCATTTGTCTTTGCATACAAAGTTTTTTCTTATGGTTGTTTCTGAATTTTATTTCAGGCAAAGGTCAACAACTCTAGTTTAATTGGAGTGGGTTACACTCAGACTCTGAGGCCTGGTAAGTAGTTACATAGTGGGTTTTCTTGCGGGGGGGCGGGGTTTGACACAGGGTTTCACTGTGTAGTTCAGGCTGGCCTTAAACTCACTTTGAGGCACAGGCTGGCCTAGAACTTGCAGCAATCCTGCCTCAGCCTCCTGAGTGCTGGGATTACAGTCATGTGCCATCATGCCCAGCAGTGGGATTGTCTTGATCTTGATAGTATTTTAAAAGTTAATTTTTCACTTCTCAGCTTCTTTAAGTATATGGGAGAGTTAATTATTTCTTTCCCTTTCTCTCACCCTCACTGAGCCATTAGAAAGTCTGGTTTATCCTAATGCTTTGGTTCTGTCTCAGAATAAGAATGTCCTGTTCCACCTAAGAAAGTTAGTGACCAGTCTCCATTCTGTTCTCTCACTTGTATTGAAAATGGAGAAGTAAATACTCATAGCAGTTTGTTTCTTTAGACTTCCCCGCTCGGGCTGCTTCTCTCTGTGGTCTTGTTTACGTCACGTATCTCTGTCCCTGGCTGTCTGGAGCAGCGCTTCTCAAAGTTGAGTGTGCACGTCAGTGACCGAGGGGCCTGTTTCAGTGCAGACCCTGATCCAGGAGGTCTGGGTACAGAGTTCTGTACTTGCAATGAGCTCCTGAGTTCCCTGGTTCTTTCCTCTGTCTGTCTCTGTGTGTCTCTCTCATTCTTAAACTGTTTGACTAGCAAGGTTCTAAAGTACTTGGCAGCATTTTCCCCCATAGCAGGAGTTTTCCCAAATTTTATTTTGACTGTTTTGAAACTTAGAAAAAGTCTGAAGAACTACGGTGAACATCTGTGATTTACCGCTTTTTCCGTACACTTAACCCTTCTTCTTACATAGACTTTTAGCCGATGTTTTGCAGACATGTAGACAGACTTGCCCTAACATTTATAGTTTCAGAGTAAGACATCTTTCTTCATAACTGCAATACCATTTCCACACTGAAGACAGTAAATGTCAGTTTACCTAGTAGGTAGTTTGTATTCGGTTTCCCTCTTTGTCCCTGCTCCCAAATGTCTTTTTATTGTTGTTTCTCCTTTCTAGGATCCAACTATTATTTTATTTCCCTGTTATCTTTCAGTCTGAATAGTGTAAACATTTTCTAGAACACTTTGAAATAACATTTTTATGCTCTGTGACTTGGAACCTTCAAAACAGAATTCTTAGTATCTTGCTACTTTCAAGCGCCCTCTGGTGGCTGACGCTGGTTATTCATGGGGCAGTTTGCGGGGCCGCAGGCAGGTTCTGGGTGGCTGTTGGGGAGCTCAGGGCTGGGGACACTGCTTCAGGCCCCTCGTGGTGTTTGCTTTGTTTACAGGTGTGAAGCTTACACTGTCTGCCCTGGTGGATGGGAAGAGCATTAATGCTGGAGGCCACAAGCTCGGGCTTGCCCTCGAATTGGAGGCTTAATCCAGCTGAAAGAAACCTCTGGCAATGGATATCAGATTTGGCCTTAATATATTTCCATTTTGACCAGCAGGCTTTTATTTCCCTCGAGAAGGTGATCAAACAAAGGATGATCTAAACAAGAGCTGTATTTTAAATATTTAGACAGTTACCTTGTTAGTTGGTTTCTAGCTGAATCGGTTATCTAGTTACCAATACTGCAGTCATGCAGTCACCTATACATTATTTAAATGTATTTAACTGTTAAAAATGCTACCCACCAATAATGAAATAGACCTTTATGAAAACTGTGCAGTTGTGTGCATGTTTGTTTTTATGTTCCTTTTACCATTTGAATATTGCCATTGAATGACATGAAAATGTTTGAAGATGAGGTTAACACTTTTTGTTAAATTCAGCCATCATCAGATCTGCTGTTGGTATCTGCGGATATCACAAGTGAATAAAACAAGTATACATAATTAACGGCTCCCAGTATTTTCAGAATTACAGATATGCTGGCTAGGGTGAAATCTCTGTGATACCAACCAAGACACTTTTCCTAGTGAGCATTTTGCTCCTTACCTGTCTGTGTCACTAGGTCCCCTGGAATAACTCCAAGAGTGTTCTGAGGGTAAGCTCTGCAGTGCTCGTGTGCAGTCACCCTGGGCACCGCTAAGTGCAGGCACAGTAAGTGCTGGGATGCAAGTGCAGGGATGGTGCTGGAAGCGGCTGTGCCCCTGTGAGCTACAGTGCACTAACCCGCATGGTGGTGGGTGGGGAGTCAGTCAGAGACCAGTGCCCCAGGAGAGTTGGTGAACACATTGTAACACTGGTTCACTTTGAAGCTGAGAGAAAGGGTAACAAGTTGAAATACTTTGTGTCAGCACTCAAGAAATTGTACATGCTACCAACTTGGGGTGAGAACTGGAGGAGGGTAAAGCTCAGGCAGGGTTTGGTGGAAACCCTGAGGGGTCTGAGGGGTGCCAAGGCCCCTTGTGGTCTGTTTGCCCTGAAGCATTGGCTGGAGTGGACCACAGACTCTGAAGGTGGCTTCTCCAGCAGACTTTCCGGGCATGCCTGAGAGATTGGGCAGAACAGTTTGAGCCAGGACCTGGTGCTAAGAAAGCTGGTGTTAGCCAGCAGGGGAACCAACTCCTTGTCGTGGGGCGGCTCCAGGCCTGCTGGCTCTGGGCTGATGTGCTCGGGTCGGCAGCGGGAGTGTCTGCAGTGCTCACAGGTGAGTTTATGAGGCTGGGCTGGAAGTGTGCCGGCCCCAGTCACTCGCGTGCACCCTGTTAGCCTAATGAATCAGGAAAGTCGGGGATCGCGCAGATGGCAGGTAGGAGAGTGTCCCCTCGCAGGTTCTGCTGCTTGCATCCAGTGGCTGCAAAGCCCAGCAAAGGCGAGGTGGATGCCTTGCTGCCTCAGGAGAGTCCTGCCCCTGTCGGGAGGTGCTGTGCAGCCGTGCAGCAGGGGCTGTGGGTGGAGGGTCCCTTTCCAGCTTCCCTCTAAAAGGGCGCCAGAAGCGGAGTTCCTGTCCTCTGGGGTTGCAACCCGAGGGCTGTGCTTCACACCTGCCAGGACAACAGCCCCCAGTAACTTCAGACTTAAGAGAGGCGGCAGTGTGCCTGTCACGTCTCAGAGGCCTGGTTCTCAGGGGTGGTGCTGCTGCCTGGGGTTTAACTAGGGTGGTTCTGGGAAAACCAAAGGCTTGCAAAAGTAGGCGACGCCCTGGGCCCTGCAGGTTCCCTTCCCAGCCATGGGCGGAGGGTCCTCCGCTGCGCCGGCCCTGGAACTTCATCTGGCGGGAGGGAGCCCCTGTGGATCACCGGGGCATGTGTGCTGGGCCTGTGGTGCTGGATTTGCCCCGCCTCGCGCCCTGTGAACCAGTGGGCAGCACATCGTAGCCAGGACGGGCACAGCCTCAATACTTGGGAGAGCTGAAAGGCCGTGACTGGAGCACCCCACCCCGATTCAGCACCAGGGAGGAGGTTCCGGAGGCGTGGCCCGCAGTCCCACTTTATTGACGGATTTCAAATTCAGGGTCAGCGTCTGCGTCCCAGTCAGCCTCCCTCCCTAGATTTTGAAGGCCAAGGTGAGGCCATCGCCCAGGGGCAGGAGGCTGATGTGGACCCTGGCGTCTCTCCAGATGCGCTCGTTCAGATTCCGCACGCACTCGGCCGCCTTGTCACCTTTCTGAGGCTGCAGCACCTCTCCCCTGCCACAGGACCTGCGGGGGGCGGGGTGTCACGGGGCGGAGCCAGCCGGGCGGAGGGGGCGCGGCCTCGGGAGTTACCCCGTGTCCTGCCCGCGCAGTGCAGGCGCAGTCCGGTGCCCCGCGGGCCCTTACTCTCGGGATGGCGAGGACGCCTCCGGGCCGTAGCAGCTGCAGACACCGCTCGTAGTAGGCGGTGCAGTTCTCCTTGTCCGCGTCCACCACCGCCACGTCGAAAGTGCCAGCCTCGCCCGCCGCCAGGAGCGCGTCTGGTGGGAGGAGTGGGTCAGGTGCACTCGCACGTGGCCGCGCCCCGAGAGCCGGCGGTGGGAGCTGCCAGTGCCCCGCGCTCACCCAGGGTCTCCAGCGCTGGCCTCAGCCGCAGGTCGATCTTGGACTCCGCCTCGGCCTGCGGAAGGAGCGAGGTCAGCGCCGTGGCCTCTCGCCCCCGCAGACGCCACCCAAGGGACGCGCGACGCTCACCTGTTGCCACAGGGGCCGCCCCAGCGCCGGAGGCCCCGCGTCCACCTCGCAGGTCACCACGCGCCCGGCTGGGGGCAGCGCCAGCGCGAGCGCCAGGGCGCAGTAGCCGGTGAAGGTGCCTGGGGACCGGGGCGCGCATAGCTCAGCGCTGGGACCCGGGGCCCCCGGCCCCGAGGGTCCCCTCCTTGCGCCTACCCAGGTCCAGCGCCTTCTGCGCCTTGACAAGCCGCGCCAGGTTGGCCAGCAGCTGCGCCTGCTCAGAGGTCAGCATGGAGCCCCCATGCGGCTGCTCCAGGGTCAGCTGTGGGGGACAGGGACACCATCCCGAGTCACCCACCCTGCCTCGGGATCCCGGTGCCTCGGGGACGGGAGGGTGTGGCCCTCAGGGGAAGTCCAGGCGCCCTGCGGGGACCCGGAATCCCAGAGGAGGCCCCCGCGCAGCCAAGGTCACCCGGCCACGTGGGGCCGCCCGCCCGGCCCCGCTGACCAGCCGCAGACTGCGCAGCGCCGGGTGCTCCCGCACGGAGCGGCTCAGCAGGTACTGCCACAGGGGACTGTCCTCGGGAGGCAGCAGGCGCCGCTGTCGCCGCCATCGCCAAGGGGACCACCGCCTCCCTGCGGGAGAGCATGCGCGGTCAGGGTCCGGAGTCCCGGGCGCCGTCTGCGCGTCTCCGCCCGCGCGCGCACACCCGGCCCCGCTCACCCAGGAAGACGCCCGTGACGAAGGCGGCGCCCAGCGCGGCCGAGCCCAGAGCGACCGCAGTGGGCACGGAGAGCCGGGGCACCAGCTGGGGCATGGCGCGCGGCAGTGACAAGAAGCCGAGTGCAAAGGAGCCACGGCACCCGCCTCGGACTCCTGGCTCCACCCTGCACGGATCTTGTCCGCGGAGCCCAGCTCGGGCACCACCTGGCGGTCTCATTGCCTTCCCGCAAGCAGCTCCCCGTAACCGCACGCCCTCTGGTGGCCCCGGTTGGAATTGCTCCGGCCTGGTATCGGGTCGTGCATCCAGGAATCTGGCTTCTCCACCCAGAGGTCTAGACGCCTGGGCCCCAGAGCACCAATCCAATGGCCTTCCTGGACATGCTTTTTTCTCCTCGCCATCCTTTCTGCCCAGTCCAAGCGCACATGTGGATGTGCATACGTATGCAGGGTGTCGGTGTAACAAGAATGGCCCGAGTACAAGTGACAATACAGGCGTCCCAGATAGCAAGGGAGGGATCTGGTTCAGAACTCAGGAGCCCTGAACCAGGTTGACTAATGAGGCTGGACGCCTGTGAGCCTCAGTTTCCTTTCTTGAAAAAGGGACCCCAGCTTTCACAGCCTGTGACACAGTATGTGCTCAATAAGTGGCAACTGCCGCCATGATCATCAGCCAGGGTGAAGACTTCTTGGGAGTTAATGACGGGCCGGCGTCACTCTGGTGTCCACGGATTGAGCACCTACTGCCTGCCAGGCTCTGGGGGCCCGTGAAGAATACCGCGCTGCTTCCCGGTTTGCACTATGTCAGGTCAAAGTGCAAATGGCACAAGACCACCTGGGTGGTGATGCCAGGAGACCCCCCCCCAGTACTGAGGGTTCAACCCAGGGCCTTCACACAAAGCCACATCCTCAGCCTTGTTTTACTTTTTATCTCTGAGAGGAGACCTCACTAAGTTATTCAGTTTGAAATTGCTATTCTTCTGTTTCAGCCTCCCAGAGTTTTGGGACCACCAAGCCCGGCCCATTTAGCAACAACCCTGGGTGGGCCTTGAGTTCCACGCGGGTGGTGCCAGGCAGCGTCCCGGGGTGAACGCCCATGGAGACAGGCAGCAGGGGGAGTTACTGAGGACCCCTTGGCTACCCCGAGGGCCAGAAACACCCAGAACAGGAGCTTCCCAGCAGGTGGGAGAGGCCCCTGCTGGCCCAGGTGTAGGGCTGGGCTCCGGCAGCCCGGAGCACGGCATCCAATCAGACGACGTGGGCCGGACGCTCTGGCCAATCAGCGGCTGGCCCAGGCCCGGCGGCTCCAGCGTGGGCGGAGCCTGCAGAACTCCCAGCGGCCTCAGTGGGTCCCTGTTAGCACCTAGGCTGCCGCTCCTTTACCTCCCACTGGGCCGAGCACATAGCAGGCGCCAAATAAAGGCTCGGAGCAGCCTGCTGGGGATGCCAGTGCTCCCGGCTGGCAAATCTGCACATTGGGGATGTTGCCATTAGAGGGGCCCTTTACAGAGCACCTGCTGGGGACTAGGTGATAATATCCACTTTAGAGACAGGGTGTCTCTATGCAGCCCAGATTGGCCTAGAACGCAGCAATTCGCCCGCCTCAGCCTTCCAAATGCCGGGATTACACGCGTGTGCCACTACGCCCGACTGTTTTGTATTGAGTTAGTCTCGCTGTGTAGTCCCTGCTGTGGTCGATTTTGCAGGGCTCCTCCTGTCTCAGCCTCCCGGTGCTCAGACTACAGGGGTGCACACATCCAGCCCCGTTTTCCTAGCTCGCTGTTCTTGACCTGTGGGCTCTGTGCACCCCGACTCCTCGCCCTGGGGCCGGCTGGCAACAGGCTGCCCTGCGCCTCTAGACGCCTGCGCGGGCGGCGGCACCGCGGGTTCCCTGTCCCTTGTTGCTTTAGATGACCACAGGCCCCCTGCTCCCCAGGCTGGCTTCAGCCCGAGCCGAGGCGGGTAGGGAGGCTGTCACCATATATCCCCGTCAGATTAAAAAACTAATTTGAAAAGATTAATGTATTCCATTCTTGTTACGCTGGCTCTGCTACCTCTGGGCCTGCGGCCGCGCTGCCTCCTGATTATTGAATTTTTATGGCCTGGTAATTAATTGCAGATTCCCTGTTTTGTTCTATTTCTTTTTCTCTGACATTTTAATTTCAACAAAAAGCAGTGGTCTCGAGCAGGTTCTCTCCGGAGATCCTAATGGTCTATAAAACAGGATGACTTATGTAGGGACGCGGCACCCACTTCAGCGGCTGGCGATGGCTGGGAACCTTGCTGAGCGCGCGGAATTCGCCGCCCGCGCTCCTGTGGCTACGCCTGCGCCGGCCGTTTCCCCGGAGGGCTCGCCGCCCGCCTCAGGCGTCCTTCTGGGCAAGGGCCACTGCGCTGGGCCCCAGGAGCCGGCAGGTTCGCCAAGGTGGAGGGCAGGGAGCGGGGCGGGGTGTGGTCCCCGAGGCCGCAGCCTGCCGTTCCGCCTGGGCCCTCCGGGTCTCGGCCAGGCGCGGTGGGAGGGAGTTGTGGGGACTGCGGCGCCAAGCGCACGGGCCACCAGAGGGCGCTGTGGGGGCGCCGGGCGCGGGTGGGCGGAGCGGCGGCGCGGGTGGGCGGGGCGTCCGGGCCTGCCTAGGTCCCGGAAGTGACTCAACCTCCTCCTTAGAAGCCTGCGCTCCCGGGCTTGGGCTGTGTTTTTAAACCCTGACCTCTGATTCTGAGCGTGGACCAGAGGCGTCAGGATGGGCAGCGGAGTCTGGGGCCCAGGAGGGGATTCATGAGACGAGGGGCGCAGTCCTCACTGTGTAGCTGAGGCTGGCTTCGATCTCGCGCTGTTCCCCAGGCTGGCCCCGAGCTCACTGTCCTGCCTCAGCCTCCCGAGTGCTGGAGGACAGATGGAAGCCACCACGCCCGGCGATCCTTGGGACTTTGGAGAGCTCAAGGCTGCCTGCGTTCTCCCCGACTTTGGGCCACCGGGATAATCTGGGGGACCCTGTTTTAAGGCGAGCTCGCTGGTTACCTTAGTTCATCTGCAGAGTCCTCTTGCCATGAAGGGTGACAATGCAGGAAGCGACATTAGTGGCGGAGACCAGCGGCCTCCTTGCTCCGGAGAGGGCATGCGGTTCCTGTGCTCCTTCCTGTGCCCTTCCTGGTCCCCAGGAAGCGGGGTCCCCCCAGTTCTAGGGGTCGGGGTGGGGACTCCACTTCCCAGATGTGCAGACTGAGACTCCTAGCCACACTGTCGTCCCCGGCCCTGCACGGCACGAACCCTTGCCAGCTCCCGGCAGTCACAGCACACGTGGGCCCGTGTCGTGCGGGGGCCTCCCCCGGGCTGTGCTGGCCGCTGGGTTTTCCCGGGACATCCTGGGCGTGGCCGGTGCCCTTCCTTGTTCTGTGCCCTCCCAGCCTGAGCCCCGCTGGCAGGACGGGCGCAGAGCAGGCCCTCGGCCTTGGCTCGGCAGTCAGGCCCAGTTTCACAGCTGTGATTCCGTCACGCTTCTGCCACTCTGGGCACTTGAGAAGCCAGTGGCTCCCCGAAGAGTTACAGACGTCACATTGCAGAGATCCATGCACATCCGTGTCTGGAGCAGCACCATTTACAGCAGCTAAATCTTGGAAGTGACCTACAGGCCCATCAACAGGTGAACCGATGAGGAGAAGGGGATGTTTACACACGATGGAGCACTGCGCTGCCATAAAGAAGGGTAAACTTGAGTCATTTATAGGAAGATGGCACCTTAGGACCCTGTTAGGGAAAATAAATCAGACACGCAAACTTAAACATCACATGGTGTCTCTTACATGAGAAACCCAAAGTGTAAAACATTAAAGAGAAAATAAAAGATGGATAATAGGAAAGAAGGAGAGAGATGTTTTTCAAAAGAGAAAGGGACCAAGAGATGGAGGGAGGGGGAAGAGAGGGAAGGGAAGGGGAGGAAAACAGGATGAAGATGTGTCATGTACAGGACCAGCTCCCCAGGAGGAGTGTATTCATCACGTACTGCAAACATGCACTACTAATAAAATATTAACTAGAAAAGGAAAAATATAGTACATGTTTAAATTGAAGAAAAATGTGTTACAGTAAAAGACGCGTTGCCACGAATCCCCCTCAAACTACTTCCCCTCGCCCAGAACACACTTATCCTATGGTTCCGGCCACTTTCTGCCACAGCTCGAGTCCTCTTCCATGAGTGTCTTCAGTTGTGCTGATGTCCTGAATGGGTTCACATTCACTGTTTATGGTTATTCTGACTTTGGGGAAGAGCCAGGAGTTGAACAGTGCCAAGTCCGGTGACTAATCCAGTGGCTAAGGTGGCTGAGGGCACCAGAGCCTGTGTCCAGCCTGCCTTTCCTGGGGTGGCCCTCGGTGGCAGTGGGTGTCTTGTAAAGACGCTCTGCACTGCCTGGGTTGGGTGCTTCCCTCCCGGGACGTTGCTGCCCACAGCACCTGAGGGGGAGCCAGCCTGAGGGGTGCTGTGGGAGGGTGGGTGGGGGTCAGCCTCAGGCTCTGCAGAGACTTCTGCCTTATGGGTGACAATGGGGCACTTATATAACGCTTACTGTATGTCAGCTGCACCTTCTTTTGTGCAACTGAGAATGGAACCCAGGGCCTTTGCACTTTTTAGAAATTTTGTATTTTAAGACAGAGGCTTGCTCAGTCAGTCACTAAGTCTCCCAGCCTGGGCTTGAACTTTCCATCCTCATGCCTCAGCGTCCTAGAGTGCTGGAATGACAGGCCTGTGCCACCATGCCTGGCTTGCCAGCTCCTTCTTATGGCTTCCTATGAACTCACTTAATCCTCACAGTAATTCTATACAGGTAGAGGTACTGTTTTTATCCCCGTCTTATAGACGGGACAGCTGAGGCATAGAGAGGTAGGCAACTTGCTCCGAAGTGCACAGCTTGTAAGTGGTGGCGTGGCGTAGGGATTCAAGTCATGTTCCTCTGATGCCAGGGCTTGTACTTCTTACTATCCTGGAAGGAGCATCATCCTTGTCATATGGCTTCTCCTCACTGAGCAAGATAGCTGCTTGAACTCCAGCCATCACACCCTCCCTCCAATTTTCAGGAAAAGGGACAGAACAAAATAGGATTCACTCTTCATTTCAGAAAACTGAACAAGTATTGAGAGTTTCCACAGATACTTCTACTGTCATATTCCTTTGACCAGCATTTAGTCACAGGGCCACACTGTGGCTAAGAAATAATCTTTATTCTGCTGATTATGTGCTTGATGAAAAGTCAGTTCCATTGTGAAAGGTAAAAGGGAGAATGGTTACCATGAGCCAATGTTCGGCATCATTGTTGCATTTCATATGCAAGGAAATCAAGGCTCAGAGAGGTAAAAGGCCTGCTGGAAGTCACACAGCAGGAAGCGGGGCACATAGATCTTCTGTCCGTGGCCCTTTGGTTTCCTAAGGAGAAGGACCGTGGCTCTGTAACTAACCCCTTCTATACCCCAGTGGCCCTGGGGCCAGGACCTGCCGGCTATGCCCTGGGGCTTCCGGCTGCAGCAGCCTCAGCCCCCAGCAGTCCAGGCCAGGTCTGAGAGGACTCGCTGACAACCCCGGAGGGCTCGGGGCTCCCTTTCCGGGACTCCTGGCCTCTGGCAGCCAGGAGGGACAGCGGGGTGTGTGGCGCTGAAGGCTTCTGGTTGGAATTTGGATCGAGGTGGGAGGGGCTGGATGGGACCCGAGCCCCACCCCCACTCCCTGTCCTGCATGTCCACTTGGGAGTGGGGAAACTGAGGCAGCAGAGGACGGCCCGTGTCCTGGATGCTGTGTTCTGTGCTGGAGGTGCCGGGTTCCTGTGGGGTGCACAGCTGTTAGTTCTGCATCCCTACTGTTCAGGCTGGCCTTGAACTCACAGCGACCTCCTGTCTCAGCCTCCTGCATGCTGGGATTGCCGGGCATCGGGAACCTCTGAGCAGGAGCCCGCAGGCCTCTGTCTTGGGGCCGCACCCTTTTGAGCTTGCTGGCACCACTATCAGGGGCTCGGGCCGCCGTCCTCGGCCATGGCTGTGACCCTGCTCGGGACTGTGAGGAAACCTTTTCTCTGCCCCGGGCCTCAGTTTCCCTGCTGTCTGGCTGGTGCAGGAGGCTGTCAGGGTCCAAGGCCAGCGATGTGCCCAGAGGTGGCGGGAAGACTTCTCTGGCCCTGCTGGCTCCCTCCCGAGCAGGGGACCCAGCCATGGGTCAGCGCTGTTTCTTGGTCACCTGGACGCACTGGCCTGGGTACCGAGGCTTTGGCCAACCAACTTCCTGGCAAGGCTGAAGGTGGGGTGGGGCAGACAACTGGGGCCACAGCTGCAGGGGTGGGGAGCAAACGGCCTTAGACCCTGTGGGGAACCCTCTTTGAGGGGCCTCCTGTGCTCCCCAGGCCAGTGGGGAAAGCGGGGACAGAATGGCCTTGGGCTAAGGCTGAGAAGGACCTTGTGGAGTATGCCTGTCATCCTAGTACTCTGGGAGGCTGAGGCAGGAGGATCCCAATTTGGAGCCCAGCCCAAGCAATTAGTGAGACCCTGTCTCGAAATAAGAAAATTTTACAAAAAAGGCTGGGCATGTAGCTTACTGGCCAAGACCCTGGGTTTAAATTCCAGTACCAGAAAGAGAGACAGAGACAGAGAGGGGAGGCTCACAGCTGCTCTTCAGGGCCTCCTGGTGGCCCCGAGCCCAGGACACAGGAGCTCGGTCTCTTGCAGATGTGAACCGGAGATCAAGGGTTTGGCAGACTTGGTTCCTTCCCGGCTCGGGGAGTTTTCTGAAGGCCTTGTCATTAGCTTTTGGTGGCTAAGGCAATGGCTGGCGCCCTTGGTGTGCGGACGCCTCTCCAGTCTGCCTCTGCTGCCCTCCTGTGTCCCCCGTGTCCCTCTGTCCAAATTTTCCTTCTCTCATCAGCAATGGAGCAAATTGGACAAGGGCATTACCTGCAGCGACCCAGTTCCACACAAGGTCACATGCCCCGGCATACAGAGTGTTAGGACTGTGCGGCGTCTTTTTGGGAGGCAGGTACGGGCAGCACCTGTCACCCCAACTCCTCAAAGGCTGAGGCAGGAGGGTCAGAAGTTCGAGTCTTGCCTGGGCAACTGCATGAGACTTAGTCCCAAAGTAATAAATAAAAAGGGGCTGGGGACATAGCTCAGTGGCCCAGCACCCTTGGGCCCCATCCTCAGGACTGAAAGAAAAAAGAAAAAGAGCATTAGTTAGCCAGGGTGCGCATGTGACAAGGCAGGAAAGTTCACCAGAAGTTCACAGCCTCTCAGCGAGGCTTCTAGATGCAGTTGTTCAACTGATTTTCTCAGCAGGTTAGGCTGGGGCTGGGTCTCATCCCTTCAGTCACAACAGGTGCTTGGAGAGTCATAGATTCCCTAATGCCACCTTTGTTTATTCGGTTTTGAGACAGGGTCTCACTATGTAGTGCAGGCTTTGTAGTCCAGGCTGGCCTCAAATTTGCAGCAATCCTCCTGCCTCAGCTTCCTGAGGACTGGGATTACAGGTGTGCACTCTGGCTTCTCAATGCCCAGTAAGCCACAAGCGAACTTGGATCTTGATTTGTGGGCTGTGCCTTCCCCTGTCAGCTGGAATAGTAGAGCGCTGTTGGCCCCCAGCCCTGAGGCTCCCACAGTCTTGTTGCCTCCCTGGGACATGGATAAACTGAGGCACAGCTGTCTAGTCAGGGCCTTCTTTGCTTCCCTGGTATCTGCAAACAGCCCTGTGGACAGGGACACTGTGCCTTGTTTCTCCCCGAATCTTCAGCACAGTTCATGGCATACAGTAGGTGCTTAATAGTTATTTCCTAAAACTATGCATGCTGGACCAAGAACAGAGGGATTTTATTATATGTATTTTTGTGGCACTACGGATTGAACCCACGGAGACCTGCCTGTGGGTATCCTGAACCTTTTTTTCTTTTTTTAATTTTGAGAGAGGGTTTTACTAAGTTGCCCAGTCTGGCCTTGAACTTGGGATCTTCCTGCCTTAGCCTTTTGTGTACAACGGATTAGAAGTGTGTGCCATCATGCCCGGCTGGGATTAAAATTTGCTCTCTCTATAATATGTATCTATAATCATGTATATGGTGCCTAAGATTTACAAATGTATCAGCTACAAAATATCTAAAATGCTCAAAGAAACATTTTTGAAATCTCCTTCAGTTGGTGGAAGCGCCTATTTGCAAGTAGAGAATCAAAGAGTCCAGGAACAAGCTGGAAAACGTCCATGCAGGGAAATCCAAGGTCGCTGAACCTGCTGGCCGCCAGGAGGGCCTCTCCCCGTGGCACAGGCTTAACCTGCCTCGTGAACTTCTGTGTGGTAAGAAAGAAGAAAGAGACTGTAAACATTACCAAGAAGCTTTGAAAAAGAACTAAACAGAGCTTCTAAACATTGAAATGTATTACATATGAAATAAAAAACTGAATGCAACAGTAAAATAGGACCACTATAGCTAGAGAAGGAATTTGAAAACTGGGAGACAGATCTGAAAAAATCATGTATAATGCAGCACAGAAAAATGGAAACCATGAAAGATGTCAAGAGATGTGAAGGATGGAATAAAAAGCTCTAGTATATGCTGAGGTGGATTTTTGGAAAACAATTATAGGTATAAAGAGGATTTTTCTTCTTCATCATCATCATCATCATTGTTATTATCATTATTTTGAAACAAGGTCTCACTATGCAGTCCAGGCTGGCCTTGAACTTGTAGTGATTTTCCTGCCTCAGCCTCCCAGTTACAAGCATGCACCACCACAGCTGGGTCCAAGAGTATTAAAAACATAAATTCTCAGATTTAGGAATTCCACTGATCTCAAACAGGGTAAATAAAAAGAAATTCATACATAGATTCATCAAAATCAAATTGAAGAATACTAAAGACTAGATTTTAACTGGCAAAAAAGTTTCTTTTTGTTAACAACTTCTATGATCAGAAAAGTTTAGAGGGCCAGGGATATGGTTCAGGCACCTGCCTGGCAAGCACAAGGTCCTGAGTTCAAGTCCCAGTACCAAAAAAAAAAGAGGTTAGATTAATGGATGATCAGTAATAACAGTCTCAACTGTCACAATGAAAGAAGAGTATTAACTTCAGAGGGCTTTTAAAAAGTCCCACCAAGAGACTCCTATAATCCTAGTACTTGGGAGGCTGAGGCAGGAGGATCACTGCAAGTTCACAGACCAACCTATGCTACAAAGTGAGCTCAAGGTCAGCCTAAACTGCATAGCAAGACCCTGTCTCAAAAAAAAAAAAAAAAAAAAAAGGCCTTGCCAAGCTGAATGTGGTGGCACATACCTGAATGTGGTGGCACATACCTGTAATTCCAGCGGTGTGGGAGGCCCAGAGTGCTAACAAGTTTGAGCCTGGCCTGGGCACATTAACAATTTAATGAGCTTCTGTCTCAAAGTTAAAAAAAAAAATATGGGCTGGGGGTGTAGCTTAGTGGTAGAGCTCCCCTAAATTCAATCCTTGTCATTGAAGAAAAACAGTCATAGCAATTCAACAGCAAAAATCCAGATAGTCTGATTTAAAAATGGAAAATGATCCCAATGCTTTTTTTTTTTCTTGGTATTGGGGAACCAAACTCATGACCTCGTGCTTGCCAGGCAAGGGCTTGTGCCACTGAGCTAAACCCCCAGCCCTTTAAATACATGTTTCTTAGAAGAAGACATTCAGACGCTCATTTAACTGGAAAACACTCAATATTACTGATCACCAGAGGCCTGCAAGTAAAAGGCACGTGAGAGACTGCGCAATCACAGCTGTGAGCAAAAGACAGAGACTACGACAGGCAGCCACGGGCCTCTGAGACGCCCTGGGTGACAGCGTCGTTTGGTGTGGCCAGGATGGAAAAGAGCAAGGGGTTTTCTCCAAATGCTGAAAACGGAATCACGACGGATCCCCCGACCTCACCCGTGGGTATGTGTTCAAAGGAAATAAAGTCACTAGGTCGGAGAATCCTTGCGTAGTGGGCAGGTGGTGCACGCCTGTCAGCCGGCACTGGGGAGGATGAAGCCAGAGCGTCGCCGTGAGTTTGAGGCCAGACTGAGCTACATAGTGAGACCCTGCCTCCCTGCCCCCCAGAAAATAAATGGACGGAACAGGAGGACGTTACGTTAAGTGAAATAAGCCAGGCACAGGTAAGGAAGGCGAAACGGAAGGGGCGTCATGGTACCCAAAAGCAGTGCGAGGAAAGGTAGCTGTGATGTCCCATAGCACAAGCAGCCGTAGGCAGCTATAGTTTGTAACAGTTACACATTTCAGAGACGTTCTCGGCGTTAGAGCACTTCTAGGGAAGAATCTGAAAGTTCCCTCTAGAGAGAAATGGTAATATTTGAGGTGATGAGAAGTGGGACGGGTCCTGATTTGATTATTATGCATTGTGTATATGTATGGAATTATAACTCTGTACCTCATATGTAAGTACAAATATATTATCAGTTGTAAAGCCACACTAAGGCTTTTTATTTATTTGTATTTCCCAGTTAAACTATCTTTTTAACAATCTGTATATTGCTGGGCATGGTGGTACACACCTGTTATCCCAGCACTCAGGAGGCTGAGGCAGGAGGATCGCTGTGAGTTTGAGGTTAGCCTGGGCTACACAGTATGGTAGACCCTTTCCATGGCACCAGTTATCCAGGAATTCTGCAGGGAGTCCCTGATCTCCTGCCATGGTACAAAGAGAGAGCGTGAGATAAAATAGGGGTGCAGGAGGGATCTAGGGTGACCAATTGTTCATGGGGAATGATTCCCCACAAGGCACAAGGCAGCCAGAATCTTGGTGTTCATTGATCACATCCGGGTCAAGGACAACAGGTGAAGGCAGTGGGTGTTTCCAGGAACAGTAATGGAGACTACGGTGGGCTGGGAAGGACAAACCATTCTGCAAGGACAAGGATGGGACAGAGGGTGACCAGGAAGCTGTGCTTCCCCAGGTGCTTTATGGTGCTCAGCGCTAGGGCTTCCAGCTGTGGCTGGAAAAGACCAGGGAGCTTCCACATTCCAATCTGGCTTAGAGGGCAGGACAAGGTCGAGCTTGTGACCCCCAGAAACATAGTGAGACAGTGCCTCAAAAAAAAAAAAAAGAATATATTATGGGGCATGGTGACACACTCTTGTAAACCTAGAACTCTGGGAGGCTGAGGCAGGAGGGTTGCAAATTTAAGTTCAGCCTGGGCAACTCAGTGATTTAGCTCAGTGTCTGAAAATAAAAAGGTTTGGGGATGTAGCTTAGTGGGAAAGCCCTGGGTTCAATCCCCAGTACCACACATAGGCCTGCACCAAGAATAAGTCCTCGGTACATATTCAAGGGAATTGAAAATGAAGGTCCTCCTAAGAATGTCCTGATTTGATTATGATGCTGGTATTGTTCGGACAATTGAATGCAGATGTCTTGTGCTCCAGGTGAGTGAATGGGGACGACAGTGCGCAATGTGTGTATCATTGTTGCCCCCGACTGACATGCTTTGAAATTTTGTTGTAGTTTTTTCTTCTTCTTTTTCCTTCTTTTTATCCTTTTTTTTTTGGCACTGGGGATCAAACTCATAACCTCACGCTTGCCAGGCAGGCGCTGATGCCGCTGAGCTAAATCCCAGGCCCCAATACCTGTCTTTGTCTTTTTTTCCCCTTTTTATCCTTGAATAAAATGGATTTGAGAAAGAAAAAAAATAAGAATGTACAGGCATGGTGGTGCGTGCCCATAATCCCAGCATTCGGGAGGCTGAAGCAGGAGGATTGTTGGAAGTTTGGACCAGCCTGGGCTACAGAGTGAGTTCAAGGCCAGCCTGAACTGCATAGGGAGACCTTGCCTCAAGACAGAAAAAAACAAAACAAAAAAAACCAAACCAAACCAACAGTACATGAATGTTCTTAGTAACATTCTTTGTAATAGCCCCAAATTGAAGCACATTCAAATGGCCATCAACTGATGAATGAATAAATAAAATGTGGAAATGTGGTACATCCATAGGATAGAGTGCTACTTGCCATAGGAAGGAATGAGATGTTTTGGTTTGGCTTTGTTTCGTAGTGCTGAGAACTGAACCTAGGGATTTTACAGTGAGCCATAGCCTCAGCTCTTTTGAATTAGTCTTCTCTCTCCCTCCCTCTCTCTCTCTCTCTCTCTCTCTCTCTTTTTCTGTCTTTCTTCTCTGACAGGTTCTCACTATGCAGTTCAGGCTGGGTTTAACTCACAGCAATTCTCCCCGCCCAGCTTCCCAGAGTGCTGGGATTACAGGTTCCTGACACCACACCTGGCCTTTGTTTTCTCCCTCCCTCTCTCTCTCTTTCTTTCTCTCTCTCTCTGTCTGTGTCCCTCACTCTCCCTCTCTCCCTTTTTCTCTCTCCCTCTCCCCCCATCTTCTTCTCTCTCTCTTTTGACACAGGGCCTTGTTAAATTGCAAAATTGCCCACCCTGGGCTTCAACTTTGCATCCTCCTGCCTCAGCCTGCCTGACTGCTGGGATTATAGGTGTGTGCCACCTCAGCCAGCTGGGAGTGCAGTTCTGATCCACGTTACATCACGGATAAACCTGGGAAGCATTGAACTAAGTAAAAGAAGCCAGTCCTCAAGGCCACATATTGGATGTCTCCATTTCTATCAGCTGTCAGAGAGAGGCAAACCAAGAGGGCATGGAGAAGTGGCCGCAGGGGCAGGGCCCCGGGAGGGCAGCGGGGTGACTGCTGCCGGCCTGGGGTTTCTGATTGGAACACCGAGAAATGAGAAACGTGCTGGAATTGGATAGCAGAGGAGTTTGCAAAACTTACTCAAATCCCTTGGTTCTCTATTTTCAAAGAGTGAATTTACGGTATGTGAATTATATCTCAAAATCACACGCAAAGAATGAGAGCAAGGGTGGAAACAGACATTTTCATTTTCATTTGTGCTAAAACCACATTGATGAACAGATCCCTCTGCTCCCCAAAGGAATTTTGGGAGGAGGAATTTGAAGAGGAGGAAATGGACTTTGGGAAGAAAGTCTGGGATATAAGAAGGAAGGGTGACTCAGGTGAGTGAGGGAGGTGCAGGTAAATCCACGGAACCCCCCTAGTGTTCCCAGCAGTATCCACTCCCTGGGATCAGACAGGAAATGAAAACCAAAGCGGAATCCGAGCAAGCTTTCCCAGGGCCTGACCCAGTGAGGAGCAGGGTAAGATCTGCTTAACGTCAGACAGACTACGTGAGGTCAGATGATCATTTCTTTTTTCATTTTTTTCTTTTCCTTTTTGAGAAAAGGTATTGCTATGTAGCCCAGGCTGCCCTTGAATCCAGGGTAATCTTCCTGCCTCAGCCCTCAGCCTCCCTGCTAGATTACTGGGATTACAGGTATGTGTTGCTATACATACCTGTGAGATATATATATATATATATATATATAAAATCTTTTTATTTATTTAGAGAAAAAAACAAAACAGGGTAGGATAATACAGAATTTCAAAAAAATAACAGTAAGAAATCACTAGTTGATAAATTATTATCTTATTGTTATCTTAGCAGTAGTTGTTCAAGTTACAAAATCAAAGCATAAAAAGTAGACAATCAAACAACGACAGTACAAACTATTCTGTTTGATAAATTAACAAAAACAGTAGTATGGTTATCTATCTTGCACACTTGAACATATATACAGTTATATCCTTTAGAGCACTTTCTTTCCCTTTCATTATTACAATATCTATTATACATTTTGGTTCTAATTACTTTTTCAGTTTTTTATTATTATTTTTTATACTAGAGAGATGATATGATATTTACAAATGTGAGTCTGATTTATTTCACTTATGAGGATAGTCTCAAGTTGCCTCCATTTACCTATAAAAGCATTTTGGTTGTTTCCAAGATTTAGCTAATATAAACTGCACTGCTATAAACATGTGTGCACATATCGCTGTGACATGACCTTTTCAATTTTTCTGGGAAAATACCCAGGAGGGGAATAGTTGGATTGAATGGAACTTCTAATCCTAGTTTTCTAATCCTAGTCTAATATGAGATACCATATTAGTTTTGAGGAATCTCCATATTAATTTCCACAGTGATTGCATTAGTCTACACTCCCAACAGGGAAGAAATGTTCCATTTCCCCCACAGACTAACCTAACCAACATTTGTTATTGGGTTGATTTCTTGATGGCAGCCATTCTTTCCAGAGTGAGATGAAATCTCAGTGTTGTTTTAATTTGCATTTCTCAAATGAAATGGTGAACATTTCTTCATTATTTATTTGCCATTTGTATATCTTCATCTGAGAAATGTGTATCATCTCAGATGCCCATTTTTGGAGAGGGACTTTGAATTTGGGGGGCTTGATGTTTTTCAATTCTTTCTATGTTCTGGATATAAGTCTTTGTCTGAGGGACTGCTGGCTAAAATTCTTTCCCATTCTGTGGGTTTTCTTCTCACTTTGTTGGTGATTTCTTTTGAAGTGCAGAAACTTTTCAATAATATGAGGTATCAGTTGTTGATTCTCTGAAGCATTTCCTGTGTGGTTTGCATTTTGTTCATGAATTCTTTGCCTACCCCTATGTCTCCAAGACTTCTACCTACCTTGTCTTCCAGTAGATTTAGTGTTTCAGCTTTAGTATTTAGATCTTTGATCCATTTTGACTTTAGTGCATGGCGATAGACATGGGTCTAGTTTCAGTCTTTGGCATGTGGAAAGCCAGTTTTTCCAACACCACTTATTAAAGAGGCTATCCTTCTTCCAGTGAACATGTTTAGCCCCTTTATCAAATATAAGGTGGCTGAGTGTCTTTGTAATTGTGTTTTCATCTTCTAATCTGTTCCATTGATCCTGAGGTCTATTTCTTTGCCATGCTGATTTTATCACTGTAGCTTTGTAGTATAATTTCAAGTCAGGAATTAAGATGCCTCCTGCCTTGCCTTTGTTGCTCAGAATTAATAACTTTGCTATTCTAGGTTTTTTCTGTTTCCAAATAAATTTTTTAAAAATTTTATTTAAAGAGAAAAAAAAGCAATACAGAAAAAAGGGTAGAAACAATACAAAATCTCAAAAAAACCATAAATCACTAGTTGACAAACCACATACTGTCCTCCCAGAAATAGCTGTTCATGTTACAAAATTAAGGCATACAAAGTGAACACACAGTGAGGCTGCAAACAGTTACAAAAAAACAGGATGGAATAAAGCCAATTGAGACAGTGCTGTGAAACTGGCACAGAACATCAAAGCAGGTCACCAGGACAACAGTAACAGGCAACATTGTATATCTCATTGTCTTCACAATAGTTGTTCTTCTACTAGGTGCAGCAAAATCAAAGAAATAAACAACATTATAGAACACATCAACACAGAGTATTGAATAGAGCAACACCGTTAATCAGGACAAAGCAAAACGGCGATAAAAATATCTGCCTTCAGAGATAGTAGAAGGAAACTCCCCCGACTTGCTGTACCAAATATGGTCACCTCCTAAGAGATACCCAGATCCCTGGATCCCAATTGTTAACAGGGAGGGGGGCGATGTGGTATGTTTGATTCTAAGCCCGCACCCTGGTAGGCAGCAGGATGCTTACTAGTTGGCTCAGTGCCCTAAGTTCCAACATGGCGCGGATCTCAGGAAACGCTCTTGCTTCTTGTTTCCCCGCCCTGGGGTGGCCGCGGCTTGCCAGACCACAGTCACTTACCAGGGCGGAAGGCTGCTTACTGGTTGGCTCGGTGCCCTAAGTTCCAGCATGGCGCAGATCTCAGGAAACGCTGTGCTTCTTGTTTTTCTCCAAATAAATTTTAGGAATGTTTTCTCTAGATCTGTAAGGTATATTAGTGGTGTTTTGATTGGAATTGCATTAAATCTATATAACAGTTTGAGGAGTATGGCCATTTTCACAATGTTCATTCTTCCTAATCAAGAGGAAGGAATATCTTTCCATTTTCTAATATCCTTTCAATCTCCTTTTTTAGAGTAGTATAATTTTCAGCATATAGGTTTTTACATGCTTAGTTAGGTTGATTCCTAAGTATTTCATTTTTTTAGGTGCTATTGTGAAGGTGATATTTCCATAATTTCTCTCTCAGTGAGTTTTTTTGTTTGTGTACAGGAATGCTATTGATTTTTGAGGTTGACTTTGTATCCAGCTACACTGCTGAATTTGTTTATTACCTCTAGGAGTCTTGTAATGGAGTTTTTGGGTCTTCTATGTAGAGTATCATGTCATCTGCGAATAGTGATAATTTAACTTCTTCCTTTCCTATCTTTATTCCTTTTATTTCTCTTTCTTGTCTGATTGCTCTGGCTAATATTTCCAGAACTATATTGAATAGGAATGGTGATAGTGGACATCTTTGTCTTGTTCCTGATTTTAGAGTGAAAGCTTTCAGTTTTTGTCCATTTAGTATAATGTTGGCTGTTGGTTTATCATATATGGCCTTTATCAGATTGGGGTAGATACCATCTATTCTGAGTTTCTGTAGGGCTTTTATCATGAACAAGTGTTGGACTTTATCAAAAGCATTTTCTGTGTCTATTGAGATGATCATGTGATTTTTGTTTTTGGCTCTGTTGATGTGGTGTATTACATTTATTGATTTGCATATGTTAAATCATTCCTGCATTCCTGGGATAAATCCCACTTGATCATGATGTATAATCTTGATGATTTGCTGCATTCTATTTGCCAGTATTTTATTAAGAATCTTTGCATCAATGTTCATTAGTGAGATTGGTCTGTAGTTCTCTTTTTTGGTTGGATCTTTCTCTGGTTTTGGTATTAGAGTAATACTTGCTCCCAGGAATAAGTAGGGAGGATTGCTTCCTTTTCAATTTCCTTGAAGAGTTTGAGGAGTACTGGCATTAAATCTTTTCTAAATTTCTTGTAGAATTCAGCCATGAATCCATCAGGACCTTGACTTTTCTTTGTTGATAAGTTTTTAATCATATTTTCAATTTCAATAGCTGGTATTGGGTTATTCATAATTGTTATATCTTCTTGATTGAGCTTTGGTAGTTCATATGTTTCTAGAAATCTGTCCATTTCCTCTGTGTTTTCCACCCTGTGTGAGTAGAGATTTTCAAAGTAGGTGTTCATGATCTTTTGAATTTCCATGGGATAGTAATTTCTCTCTTTTTAGTCCTTATTTTGTGGATTTGAGTTTTTTCTTTCTTTTTCTTGATAAGGTTGGCTAGAGGTTTATCAATTTTGTTTATTCTCTCAAAAAACCAGCTCTTTGATTAATTCTTTGTATTTTTTTAGTCTCAATTGCATTAATTTCTGCTCTGATCTCTATAATTTCTGTCTTCTATGAGCTTTGGGTTTTACTTGCTCTTCTTTTTCTAGAAGCTTGAGATGTAGCATGAGGTTGTTTATTTGTGCTCATCTGTTTTCTTGATATGACAATTTATTGGTATATATTTCCCTCTTAGGACCACTTTCATTGTGTCTGTCAAGTTTTGGTATGTTGTATCTGCATTTTCATTGAATTGCAGGTATTGCTTAATTTCTTCTTTAATTTCACCTGTAATTCATTGACTGTTTAGGAAGTTATTTAATTTCCATGTATTTATGCAGGTTTTGCAAATTCTTTTGTCATTAATTTCCAGTTTCAGTGCACTA